>WYDI02035507.1:0-19131 GCA_009867235.2 Psittacus erithacus
AGTAGACATTACAAGGATTGTACCATATCTTTGTTGCAAAGTCTTCCTGAACACAGAGTTGACTAATTTGAAATGATGCTGTAAGAAACTCCATTCAATTTCTTTTGAAAATCACAGAATCACATAGTAGGGAACCATCATAGTTAGAGTTGGAAAGGACCTTAAGATCATCTAGAATAAAATCCTTACGTCTTGAAAGTAGAGGGTTCAAGGTATAAGGGCAAATGCAATGCATTCCAAACTCACAGCACAGTTTCACAATTTATTTCAAATCAGGTTAACTCAAAACTGACAGAAGAAAAGAGCCCTCCCATTCCCCTGTTCTTGAGCATTCATTTCTGCCTCAGATCACCCTTCCTTTCCGACCTGATAGCATGGTCTCTTTTACGTCCCATGATGCTATTTACAATGAATTCACCTAATAACTCATATTTGCTGGGTTAGTTTTAACTAATCAGCTCAGCTTTCTGCTACCCATCCAACTCCTACAGCAGAGGCATAAATAGCTGTGTTCCCACCAGGAACGAAGCTGGCACACTCACGGCTGGAGGGCAGGGACTCGTCTTTGGACAATAGCACTGCCTTATTCTAATTGAAACTAACAGCCTCTGCTACCATAACTTCAAAACTGAATAACTAATTTTCTTCCTTCAGACACCACCAAAATCCACTGCAAAGATGACCTATCACTGACAATCAAAGGATAGCTATTATCTCAAAAAGAACTGAAGTATTCTTCCAAATTTCAAGCAATCACTGGAAGAACACTGATGAATTAAATGACACAAAGGAGTCCTTTTGCAAAAAACCTCTTAAGTTGTTGACTCTTTTTAAGGGTTCTGTTCTTTTAGGAATAAAAAAGACCCTCATTATTTTTCATTTTCACACTATACAGGAAAATAAACAAAGGGCACTAAGACATATTCCAGCTATGAATAAAGCAGAAGTAACAGTAAGTGTTTCTTGACAGAGTAAGATCATCTCAGGAGCAATATAAATATGCAAACAATTCTCAGAGATGACTCCATGACAAGATTTCGACAGTTTTGCTGTTGAAATTAATTTCTCCTTAGGAATGATACAACTGAACAAAAGAGAGGCAACAGCTCCAACATAAAGAGGCCAGCAATAACACTAATCAGATCAAGTGATATAGTTGTCAACAGAGCACAGGTCCTTGAGATGCTGTAAATGATGCAAATATTGCACCCCTCAAGGAAAGACAGGGCTCCAGTGAATGCACAAAAACTTCAGACCTTTGTCCTTTGGTTAGTCCAAAGGACGCAGTAGCAAACGGACTTGCTTCTCTAACAGAGAAACGTCTACGTTCTCTGAAAAAGAACAATTAACATTTAGTCCAAATTGTAAGAAAATTTACATTTGATTATTTTTTTGCAATTCAATTGCATTTGAAAAATTAAATATCTTTAATTCTAATTTTTTTTAATAAAATAAATAAGATTTTTTACTCATAATATCTGTAATTATTTTTAATTACTATTTTGGCCTGTTGCAGTCACACAGACCACATAAACTTACAATTACTATTCAGAGAAGTGTGTCTGAAAGCATTAGTTATTTCCGAATCAATTGTTTCTAACATTTCCAGTTTGTTACCATGAGCAGACCACAATGCTTAATAAGTGCAACACCTAACTATTCTTAAAATGGTTCTTGGAACATAACATATGAAAAGCCAAACTAGTTCAGACAATGGTCTGTCTAGCCAGCATTCCTTCTCTAGCAGAGATCAGAAGCAGACATTAAGGCAACAGAAGAAATGGGACAAACATATTGAACAATCCCCCGGAACATTTTTCCAGACTCTTATTTCCACCTCAGGGGATACCATAAACCCTATGCAGGCTGTTTAATCAGTAACAGAATCATAGAACAGTTAGGTTTGGAAAGGACCTCAAGATCATCTAGTTCCAACCTGCCTGCCACAGGCAGGGACACCTCACACTAAACCATGTCACCCAAGGCTCTGTCCAACTTGGCCTTGAACACCACCAGGGATGGAGCATAATATCTATTCTTAGCCCTGTCCAATTCTGCAAGTTGCTGCAACTTCAGCATTCCTTGGCAGGACCTTCCCCGTGTCTACTGCCTGTTGCATGAATCAACACACTTTTCTGATTTTTTAAACCTGGCTTTTAATGATCCCAAGATTTTATGCTGAAAGAGACCATGAGGAGTCACCCTTTTCATCCTTTCATCCTCAGTTATCCTTTTCACACTGGTTCTGATCTTGCAAACCTCATTTATGTAACATCCTTTTTCCAGGCTGAAGAGTCCTAATCACCTCACTCATTCCTCACACTGAAACTGACGCTTAACTTCATTCTTCTAATCAGTTATGTTACACTCTTGGCTTTCTGAGATGCAAGAATCAGAATGGCATATAGTAATTCAGGGTATAGGCTAACCACAGATTCACACAATGAAAGTAATATCATGTATTTCTGCTGTCTTGAGTCTGTTGTAACAAATCTTAATTATTAATATACCTGCAGATGTCTTTTAAGTATTAGCAACCATTGAGCCAGCATGCCTACCTGAAAATACAGCTCCCAGGCGGTAACAAGACAGGACAGAGGCCATCTGTTTATGTGTGCAGTTAGGCTTGGTTTTTACCCTCATGCATCACTTTCATCTACATGGTATTTCATAAGTCATTTTATCCCCAAGCAGAAGACACTGCTGTCTTCTAACTGAAATTATCTGTAATCCTGTTGCAATTCCATAATCAGCCCTTATCCTTACTAGCTCAAATTAGTTTACCAGCATCAGCGAAGCGTCCCTTGCTACTTCTTTCCCAAGGCAATTATGAATAGATGCAACAGCAGAGGTCCTTACCTCAACACCATCATTTACTCCTGCCCTCCGTTTCTTATATTTTAAATGATTACTTATCCATGAAAAAACCTTCTCTGTTATCATTACTTAATTTCCTTGAAAGTCTTTGGAAAGAGATGCTGTAAGATGCCTTTATGAAACTTAAGTAAAACATAGTAGTCAGATCAACTTATTAGTGGCCTTGCTTGCTGACCTCTTAAAAAACCATGAAGAGTAAAGCAGACTTCTCTCTGTGGAAACTCCAACTAAATCATATTCACCAGGTGCTGGTATGTCCTTAACTTTAGCTCTTACTAAGCTGCACTGTACTGATGTTCAGCTGATATGTCTGTACTTCTCAGGTAGAAAAAGAACACTGCTTTTTTTAATTTTGGCCCCGAGTTTAGTTGAACGAGTCAAGTCTCATTCACTCGCAGTAATTTTCTATTGCTCATTTTCTGTCTGTTTCTTCTACAACCTCTTCTACAGCCACTTTAATTTCTGGTTCTGCTGCAGCTGGCCATAAGGCGGCTTTTACAATGTGACTCCCTCCACTTACCTTCACAGCAACAAACAATACAGCATCCATTTACCTCCCTGCAACAGCCTGTGGTTGCTGAGTATTCCTTGTCATCCCTCAGCCCCCGAGTGCTTCTGGCTCCTGCTGCATACGCAAAATGGTATTTTGGTTTAACAGCATTTTGTGGAGCTCTCAGCAACTGAATCAGCTCCCCCCTGTCCTCAGCCTATTTTTATTTGCTAATTTCCTTTTGTTTCCTTCATTTAGCTAAAGTGGCAGCTTTTTAAAGGGCAGCTTCTCATTTCCTTGGCCTTTGTTACTCTGCAGTTCAGCTATATAGTCAGTCTTCCGTCGCCTTGCCTCAAGCCTTTCTTAGCTTTCAGCATGCACCGGGCATAGTACATTGAACATTTACTATTCTCCATACCACTTGTAAGGATGCAATTCTTTTACATCCCCGTTTTAGCCTGAAAAGTGCATAAATGAGAGAAACAGCCACCTGGACTCAATAAAGCTTGAGATCCATTTCAGTCTTATCTTAAGAAACTCCCAGTCTGTTCAGATTTTTACTATTATAAGATTATGAATCACAGGCATAGAGAAGAGGGCATTCTGATTGCTTATGCTGGTAGAATGAACAAATAATGGATTGACCTTATAATTTGTCGTAATATGACAAAAAAAGTAAAAAGCTAAAGCTGTGATGTTAAATCTTTAAAATGTCAGGAAACCCTGAAGTTTTAGATTGGCTTCCATGCTGCACTTTTACATTACAATAAATCTGTATTTTAAATAGCATAAATCTAACCAAGTTATAATAATACATACTGCAATCTCACATACACGCAAAAACAGTTATTTGGTATGTGAGCATAGAATCCTGCAATATGTTATACTAAAAATAAATCTCATAGTATCCCTTTATTGTTAGAAAGGCCTGGTAGAAGACCTCTTCCCTATACATTTAATAATTCTTTCAGCAACCCTGGTC
Source organism: Psittacus erithacus (assembly GCA_009867235.2). Classification (NCBI taxonomy): domain Eukaryota; kingdom Metazoa; phylum Chordata; class Aves; order Psittaciformes; family Psittacidae; genus Psittacus; species Psittacus erithacus. Next base: position 4,350 of record WYDI02035507.1, read on the forward strand.
TTCCCATCCCTCCCAGTTACCTTCTAGGCCCACCTTGGAAGCAAAGAGAGAAACTAACTGGCTGAACTGAATCTGAGATGCAAATTAAGTGTCACTGGTTTTACTAATACAGTCTACGTCACATACCAACTAAACTAATTTAGATACAGATTGTAAGTTCTTATATACAAATAACTGTTTTAAAAAGTTGGTGGTGTAGAAGCAGCAGCTTACATATGCGATTCATAAGTGCAATATGCAATTAAAGAACTAGTATCTAAGACACTATGTAGTTACATTATTCATAAAGAGTGTGGGCAAACGCACACATACACAGCCAACCCACATCCTCTATGTGTTTACAGACACCTTCAGTCTTAAACTGGACAGTCACAGAATTACAAGCTACAAAAATGCACAATGGGAACTGCTGTTAGAATATACAGAATGCACCATCTGGAATATGAAAGAAGCAAACAGCAGAATATTGGCACTGCCTCATCTAAAACAAGGAAGCCCTCAATATCCTGTCAATGTGTTTGAAAATACACTTGCTATATACAGCATGCACGGCACAGAGAACAGACTGTTTGCTCCAGCATCTGATTATGCACTTACATAATCTCATGAATTAAGGGTAATAAACTGTAAAATTCCTACAGACTGTGTGATATCCTTGACCCGAATGATGTGCGTACAATAATGAACATTTTTTCCACAGTTTCAGGTAAATTTGGAAAAAAAGAATAAAGATTAAGCATGAGCAAATCCATTATTTTCTGAAGTATTCTTTGAATTATTCTTTAACTTTTAAAAATCATTTGTATGTAAAGCAATACATATACAGATGTGTTTAGTAAGAACAATTCGGTATAAAAGAAAAAGGAAATACCAGTAAAGGCAAATCCTTTTTTTGCATGAGACAATATTTAACACTAATACAGAGCGAGTCATATGGTTATTGGGTTATTGCTACTAAAACATTCAGCCAATAAATACTACTATCTGTCCCACTAGGATAATCAGGTTACAGTTACTGTCAGTTTGGTTCTGCAAACGTACTGAAACATTGCAGCATTTCTTCTAGATTTATAGACTACACTCTACCTTTTTTTTTTCTCTCCAGTAGTTCAGTTGAAGCTTTCTTTTCCTCCATGTAATTAAAAAGTATATGTCATTCCCAGTTTTACACTAGAAAATTATTTCATTAAAGCAGAATAATTTTCAGTTCTATTCCCATCTTGTAACATATGCAATAAGCAGAGCTTATAAAATTTCAGGAAGGTCCTGTTAAATGCATTCCTGTGACAAAGGAGATTTCTGCAAGAGATACTCTTGCTGCTAAAGAACATACATTGCATGCAAAAGTTCAGTCAAAAAAACCAGTCAGTTAACAGTTGTCTTGGAAAAATTAAGCTGAAAGACATTATTACTCTTGCAGTAAAACAAACAAAATCACACATTTTGCTTTTCCTAAGCATTAGCTTAACATGCTGGAAGATTATTGTTTTCTGTGGGAATTGTATCACCATCTCATTTTCTCCACCACTACTGCTGGGCTGCCAGAGCAAACCAGCTAGATGCTTCAACAGCTTTTTTGTTTATTTGCTTGTCTGTATGGTAGTTCATTTTAGATCTCTTTAAATGTTAATAAAGAAAAGTTGGAAATGCATTAAGAACCCACTTCAGCCATCAAGGCACCATAGGTTTTCTTCATACTGAATCTCTCTTTGACTTTCTGGAAAATTTCAGTTAAGAATATGATTACTGTGTCCTCTTTAGAAACACTCAATATTTGAAATTACTTTTATATAACCAATGAAGAATCTGATCAAATTTGAGGTGTATGTGGCAAATGAAGAAAATGAAGCAAATAATGATAACCCTTCTCAAATTGAAAACAAATGGTACTCATCTTCCTGGCATTACAGAACAAACTTCCACTAACACGTGTTTCAAGACATCACTCAAAATATCGATCTCGGTTTAAGACCATTTCACAGTGGAACTAGACCCCACCAAAATTGAAAGCTGCAGTAACTTTAAGCCACAGCCATACCCGTGTGCATGCACTCATGTGAAAGTATCGCACACACTAAATTGCACTGAGGCCGTGAGAACATGCAACTTAGTAATGTGCAATATCTCCACCAGAGCAAGCAGAATGGGAGCTTCAGGGAAGAAGGGTATGGTGCATTCAGGAAGAGAACGACATGCTGCTCAGGGAAAGGAAAATGGTTCAGGCAAAGGTGTGCATGCCACTACTTTGGAGACCTGTGAACTGGAGGTTTATAGGGGTTCATACATTCGGGGAGAGGGGGAGGAATCCAGACAAGGGCACCACCTCCCTATTCCAGGGGTAAAGGATAATAATTTTCCTACTTATGATGTGAGGTAGGTGATTTACAAACTAACTTGATTTTACAGAACCTTTCTGAACAAAACAAATCTCACACTTATATGCCCAGATAACAGCTTTCCCCAGACCCTCAAAATACTCATTATTCAAGCAATAATGAGTATTTTATACCCTCAAGTATATACTCAAAATACTTCATTATTCATGCAATTATAATTACCATGAAAACTTTCACTAACTAGTACTGAGAACTAAAATAATCTAAATAAAGTAAACTGGTCCAAGCGGTTCTCACATTTCGAAAGGAAGTCATCTTCCTCACCCGGACTGAAAGTGCTGCTGAAAGAATTCCTACAACCTACCCTGGGATAACCCTTCTGTGACAGCCACCAGTCCCCTTCCTAACAAAAGAATTTCTTTCCAAATTATCAGTCTCCCTTCAGTGCCCGGTAAAATTAGAGAGGTCATTCTGGGAGTTATTAAAAAATGCCTGAGAGACAATGCAGTCATTCATTGTTGCCAGCACAGGTTCACCAGGGGAAAGTCCTGTTTAATTGAAAACTAACTCTATAGACTTCCCATAGTGCTGAGTGTTCCCTGAAGTCACCCTTGTCCTTCAAGGGCCTCCAAGTGATCTGTCTGTCATTCACTGCTCTGCCCTTGTATCACTAGGCTACCCAAGCAAGCCCTTGGGTCAGACATGGCATGACTTGCCCTTTCCAAATACCTGATGGTTCTTACCACCTGGCATGTGCTGCTGGCATTTTGCCTTCCTCTGTCCTGGATGAACAGATTTCCTATCAAAGGCATTTCATAGGAGGACATCTCATTCCATGACTTGGAGAAGGTAATTCTCCTATTCCCAAACTTCTTTAAAACTCCTGCAGTATCACCATGCAGTATCATTTTTTTTTTCTCCCTCTACTCAAGCAGACATTAACGTCCGAAGTACTGTGACAAAAAAAGTCAGATTCAACACTTGGCCCAAAATAGGCTGGAAAGCAGTTCTAACCCCAGTACAGCTTATAAATCAGTCCATGTGCACAGAAAACTGTCACCGTCTTTGAAAACTGATCATCAAGGGAATTAGAAAAATATTTATAAAATCTATAGCTACTTATAGTCCAACACAATAAAAATCACAACACGGCTCCAATGACAGAAACAGCAATGGGAAAAGGTCTTGGTTTGATTAGGTGCTTGCTGGATAATAGCTTCAAGTTAAGGAATTTCTTGAGTTACAGAAACCTTTTGCTGATTGCCCTTCTCTTCTTCCCCCTCTCCAATTCTCCTCACAAGTAAGCAGCAAAAGAAACAAAGCACAGACTTCCTTGACTGTATCCAAGTTGCCCAGTGCTTTTCATGAACCCATTTTAAGTAAAAGAGCAACAGAAGTAATTGACAACATGGAAGAAGAGTATTTTCATGTCATGCGGTCCCTAAGAAATAGGGATGTAACTGCATCTCTTGCCAGAAGGATCCCTGCCCTCTGGAGAGGACTAGTAGTCCTAGAAGTAGGACTAATAGCCTTGGCCTTGTGCACACGCTATGTTCTGCTGAAGAGTGATGGGAGCTGGAACACAGCTGGTGACTTTCAATATTTATAACCTGATCTTCCTATACTTTTGGTCAAATCAGTGTTTTGAGGCCGGATTCAGGTTGTGTAATTCTGCCACAGTCTAATGATGAAATTGACTACAGAAGGTTCATTATTTGATAATGCATGAAGAAACAAATGGAGCCTCTTCCTCTCAACACACCACCAAGCATTAACATCCATTTTGCATGCCTTTTATAGATGAGGTGAACAAGACATTTTTAGGTTCCTGTCCCTCTAGCAACAAATTATCTTCAAAAACAAAGGATAGCTGCTGCTTTATGACAAAAACAATGGCTTGCAGTGGCAAGTGTTTCTCATATGACACCAAATTCCAATGAGGCACCAAATACAGGCAAATACCAAACAAAAAAGAATAAGCAATTCAGGCTACCTTAGTGAACACAGACTGAGTTCTCTTGTACATGACAAGTAGCTTCACATTCCACATTCTCCAGACACTTGCTTTTTCTTTTAGTGCCTGCAGTTACTGATGCCTGCTGGCTCTTTCCTACTCATTTTCCTGTGTCTTCTCTAACATTTTTTTTTTTTCTTTCCATTATTTGAAAGTCTAACAAATATCTTGGGTCACCTGTGTCCCAGACCGACAAACTTAAAATTGCATTTAATACAATCTTCCTTACAGAGTACCTGCACCCACAGAAGCCATGTCCTATTTTTGCCACTGTTCCCCTCTACCAAGGCTAAAAAGAACAATTTTTCAGACAGTTTTCAGTTTCTAGATCTGCTTGCATTCTTCAGAAGAGATAGAACTGAGATATTAACCATGTGATCAATAAAAAATCAATAGCAGTCACTCAAGTGAAAGGCTATTAATGTTCTGGCAGATTTCCAAATCTGTTGCTTTCTACCTGGATTGCCCCTTCAATTCAACTGACTACAGCAGTTACCATTGTTATTCAAGATCTTTCACGGCATGATATAACCTTCTCATTGTCAAAACACATCCAGAAACAGCTTAATTCCAGTAACAAATAACACTTGCTTGTAAAGTGTACCCAAGAACAATGGCAAAAATTTGGCAATGAGTTTGAGAAGCAATACATTGTTGGTTTAAAGTTTATTCTTGTTGTGCATGTACACGCAAGATGACACAGAAAGCAGCGGTGTGAGACAACGGCTGCACAGAACTGAGCACGGAGTCTGTTGCCCTTGCCCAGTCCATCAACTTTTTCAAAAAAGTGACTGATGACTTAAACACCGTATTTAAAATCCATTTATCACGTTACTAACATGCTAGTCTCAAGCTGCTAACAGGTGAAAGCTGACAGGTTCATTCATCTGTGATGAATGAAATACACTACTGTACCACCCCAAAAATTGCTTTATTGTGAAATCTCAATGAACCATACTTAAACACACACATACACACAAGTCCTCCTTCAATTACTGTAGTAGTTTAGAGGTGAAACGTAAGAATGGCAACTAAGCATGAAACACTGTGGATGCACTCTGGAGGTGTAGTACAGCACTGCTCTAAGGGGAATAAGGAGAGCACTCCCCTGTTGTTCCCTCTGGTGTAATTTGGTTCATGGAGATCATGAACTAGATTTCTTTCAGATGAAACGGAACTGTAAAATGCACTCCAGGACCATATCTAATACACTTCAGCTGCAGATGGGTACTTAGTCCCCAAGATTAGACTAAAATTAGTTCAAACTAAGTAACTCTGAAATGCGTACAGCACAGATGTCAGGTCCTCTGTTTCAACTGTTTTGCTGTATGAATTTGCTTCTACTGAGCTGCGTTAGTTGTTAATGCCACACAGCTGCAAATACACTGCGGTTAGGGATATCATGAAATACTAGTATTCACTAGTACTAGTTTTATGAAATACTAGTATTCACTACAGCACAGACCTCTGAAATTTTTTTAAGCAAATCCAATCAAATTGCTCTTTTAACAACCAAGGGGTAAAATAACCAACACTAGGTTCTTGAAAATCTGTCAAGATCTGCAACTCATCTTTGAAACACAAGCTGTTGCAATTGCTAAGTATTTATAGGTAAACTTGAAATTTAAAAAAGCAATTTTCTGGAAAGGGCAAGAAATCAACAACATACCTGATTGCTTCCTCCACAGACTGACCCACTATATTTGAGGAGGGACCTGGCTGAGACAAAGGTGTCAGGCTAATCACCCACTTTACTGGCTTGTAGTACTCATCACTGGAACTCAACAGGTAGAACAGTGTGGTCAGAAAAATCACCTGCAAAACAAATTGGAGTTTTAAATTAAAAGGCAAGAAACACTTTCCAGAACTACAGTATGCAGCTATGCTTCGGATACTGGACATCGTTTGAAAGCCACAAAATACTATACCACAAAGTTGGATTTAGAAAAACACACAAGAGCTAGAAGAATAATTTTCTCCCCTGCTCCACAAAGGACTTAACAGTTATAATGAAACATTATGAAACTTTCAGCCCTGTTCAGGCTCTTCCCAAAGTCACATGGAGATCAAACAAGTCGAATGCTGGATTTTTTATTTTTTTACCCAGCATGTTTAGCAGATTGAAGAATTGCTGAATAGTAACAACAACAACAAAAAAAAAACCCCACCCAAACCCCAAACCAACACAATTAACATCACCACTATCACTACTACAAAGCCAAATAAATCAGAGTTGTCTCAAGAATCATTATGCAGCTGGGTAACAGATATGAATTAAACACAAACTCACAAACAGAAAATCTGTAATATTTATTAGGCTGGCAATCCTGAATGTACTCCTGTGAGTCTGAAGATGAGTCTCAGCAGAAGCAATGGCAGTTCCACTGTTTCGGTTTAAACACCAAAAAAATACAATCAGATTGTATTAGCTTCCTGTATATTGCAGTCCATTATGTTTTCCTTATTTTTCTGTTAGTGGGCTCAGCAACTTCTTGGGCTAAGATGTGTCCATCTTGAAACAGAATACCTCAAACAAGGAAAATCCATTCTATATGCTCCAGTAGTAAACTATGGCTTGTATCTGGTTCATCTGCAAGCTTTAGATTTTCTTTCTTCCCCAGATTAAAAAGAATTCTTTCGCTTGCCTTACTCCCAACCCACTCATATGCTAGGATAAACCACATCTTAATCTTTTGATAAGCCAAACAACCTGGCCTCCATAAAGCTTACCTTCAAGATTTTTATCCAGTCTGCAGACACTTCATGCCCTTTTTTTCTCTGAGAACACTCAGAAAAAAGACCCACGCAACCACCACAACATACAGTATTTCATTACCAGTCTCAAGAATACCCTCCATTTGTGTCTGTTCCCAATTCCTTTCTATTCAGTAAAATGTTACTACTACTTCCCACCATGCTTCCAGCCTCTAACTAGGAAGTCTCACACTGCTGTTCACCTACTGTGACCTCTTTCCAAAATGTCATATACAGGATTAGACTGTATTCCATCTCCCCATGTGTGTAACTTCTGTCTTGGGTGATAAACCAATCTATCCACTAAAACAAGTCACATGCTACAGATATTACTTCCCACTGAATGTCTGGATGGAAGATGTATTTTTCAAAATGGAGACTCTGAACAAAGTGTCCCTTATTTCTATGCTTTAAAGCACATACTTTTAAACTATTTACCAATTCAAAATTCACCATTTTAATTTTTATTCAAGATGACTAGAACTGGACTGAAATGCAATCAGCTGAAAAGGCAATCACTTCAAATATTATCTTGTTGGCAAATTTAAATCAGTTTGTGACACTTTTAGCTAGCAAAAACCTCTTCTGAAGCAACTTAAGAATCCTGCAAAACAAAAAATGTAAGAATACAATTCGAGCTGGAGCAGTGTTTTCTTTTAAACACAGCTCTATCTAGACAGAATTTACACAAGTTCCTTCTGTTTCACATTTAGAAAAAAAAAAAATCCTTCCCAAGGTAGCCGGCTATCTTTTGTAAGAAGAAAGATGTGTCATTTTCAAGAGAGTCAGCTTTTTCAGCTGACACTGCTGGCTAGAGCACAGCAACACACAAAATGTGCCCAAATGCTGCCTACCTAGCCTTTAGGGTTCAGTCTATTCAAAATGTAAAAATTCCATTCCAAACCTCCATTAAAAGACAGGGAGATGGGTAAGGATACTGGGCCAGGCAGCAGTCAAAGATGCAGCAATTAAACTAGATCAAAACCTCTGAAACTATTTGCTTTCACATTCCAAATGAAATCTATACAAAAGCTCTTTCTCCTTACCAGAGAATAGTGAGAGTTCTCCCAGGAAACCGTAAACTTCTTAAATTAAAACTTTCCAAAAAGAGAACTTAAAGAAAAAAATAGATTGTTAAAGATACTCATCTTTGGAAATCAAATTATTGAAAAAACATCTCACTACAGCAAAAGACGCAAGTATGCTTTGAGACCCCAGAAGAACAAGAACTGTTAAGGTCACTTCTGGCCTTCTCCTCCTGACTTGAAGGATGTTTTTCTTTAGCTCTGAAGGAAGAAACATGAATAGCAGGTAAATCTAACAATGACATAATACCAAATGGGATACGGTAACAACGCACATCACAATTTAAGAAAGCTGCAGTGATTTATCCTAGGATCACGTCTGGATTTTCTTGGCTTATTGCATTAAGCTGTTGCAGCAGGTTAAGAGGGAAAAAAGCCCAAGGAAAAATCAAGAAGCAGTTATATTATTTCTACATGGACTCCATGACAGTTCAGTTAAGCTAACGTAAAAAGTACTTTTAAGATTCAACCAACCAAATTCTCACAGCAACTAGCATTTTCATTTACTTAGTGCACCAAATAACAGACTGCATTATCTTAATTTAGTGCAGGCTATTCACTGAATATCCTAAATTTACGTCTCTTTCAGTCATAAGCTGCCAACAAACACATGCTAAACACTATTGAAACAAGTTCCATCAATTTACCTTTTCATGTTTTAAGAAAATCTGTTCAGATTTTGTAGCAAAATACTTTGAGGAAGACTTTTATAAAGATGAGAAACCATGCCTCTGAATGGACACAACAGCCTATGAAATACACAGTGCAAACAAGACTAAGTTATAGTGCTCTCCCACAACATTTAACAGTATCAATAACTACTACTTCAATGCAAATTTTAAATGTCTTCAAAAGAGGTACCTCATACAGTTACAAGAACACCAATACTTAGAGATGACATTTTCTGTGCACAGAAATGGGAGGCAAGCGTATCCCAATACCCTGGCGCATTTGAAGTATAGTACAATACAGGACAAACACGTTCAGTATTTCCAATTTATTTGTTCTGCCGTTTGCATTTCAAATGCTACCATTATGAAGAATCTACAGAAAGAACCTGAAAATGTATTAAAACAAGTATTTCCTATATATATAAGATCGCTTTCATATTCTGCCCAAAAGGAGTGAAAAATGGAAGTCATGGTCAAATCCAAGAGACCAAGAGTTCAGGACTGGCATGTTTTAGTGGAGAAAGCTATACATGATCATTTTAAATAACATGTCCAACCAACAGCAGAAGTGGAGGAAACAAGATTAGCCTTTAGGGGTATCTAAGCTCTAAAAGGATTCCAACACAGCGATATCCCAACTAGCTCTGCTAAACCAGCTGGCTGCACAGTGCCCCAGCAAGTGGCAGAACCCTGCTGACAGACAAAAAGGCAGGATCATGCACCACAAACAGCATGTAATGAATTTGGTGTAAATCATTAGGCATCTAGGGCTAATTTTTGTGTCTGAACAATTAAATGTATTCAAATCATCTACATTTCTTATCCAAACTTGTCATTTTTAAGTATACTGACTTCTCAGACACTGTCTTCAATATGTCATAAATGGGTGAAGTTGTGGACTAAAGAAGAAAAGAAATTAAATATTCCCATACAATCTTTATTAACTGAAAGATAACTAGAGAACTACAAAATTAAGTGGCAGTGATTTTCTTCAGCTCAAGACAGCTGTTCCATTAAGTCTTATTGTGAACTGCTTGTTCTTAAGTATTGAAGACAATCCACACAGCTGCCTTGAAATGCTGTTAACCATGATTTCAATTTTGCAGTTTGGTCTAAAAAAACCTCCCTCCTGAGCAGGCATCAATGAAGGCAATGAAGTTAAACTGGCAAAACATGTTGTTCTCTAACAAATGTTTTTGGATCCTGAATTAAAAACCAGGATGTAGATTTCAGTCAAGCTTCCAAGATTAGTATTCGTTTAGTTAGAACAGGAAGAAGTCACAGGCCAATGTTTTAGATTTTAAGTAATAGCTGCCACAGTGAGTAAGATGAAAGAAGCTACCTCTAACATCAGACATTATTCCAGACAGCTGTGGCATTTAGAAACAAAAGAAACTATATCTACCTCCCATCATACACTAAAAAGTAAACTCATAGAATAGTTAGGGTTGGAAAAGGCCTTAAGATCACCTACTTGCAAGCGCCCTGTCATGGGCAAGGACGCCTCACACTAGACCATGATGCCCAAGGCCCTGTCCAACCTGGCCTTGAACACTGCCAGGGATGGAGCATTTACTGCTTCTTTGGGCAACCTGTTCTAGTGCTTCGACACTCTTACAGTAAAAAATTTCTTCCTTGTATCCAACCTAAATCTCCCCTGTTTAAATTTGAACTCATTACCCATTGTCTTATCACTACATTCCCTAATAAAGAGTCCTTCAGCATCCTCGTCGGCTCCCTTCAGATACTGGAAGGCTGCTATGAGGTCTCCACCCAGCTTCTCTTTCTCCAGGCTGAACAGCCCTAACTTTCTCAGCCTGTCTTCACACAGAAGGTGCTCCCGTCCCCCAGTCATCCTCATGGCCCTCCTCTGGACTTGCTCCAACAGCTCCATGTCCTTCTTACGTTGAGGACACAAGGAATGTGTCTGAACCTCAAATGGGGTCTCAGTAATAACATCCTTTAAAGAAAACACCTTTAATAAAAAGGTTTCAGAGCTACTCTGTGGGCAATAACATTAATAAGAACTAACTTTGTGTATGAAACATCCTGCAATTAAGAGCTCACAGCAGTTAAATGAAAACAACCCAACAACCCTTTCATACGGATTTGCTGAAGACACATCACTAAAAATGGGAATATAAGGAAATCCTTGTAAAATGCTTTTGCTGACATTTCCCTGTAACAATTTTTCCATCTTCTGAGAGTATTGGCTAGTTTATGAAGACAGGCCACAAGATCTCAGCGGCTCCGTAGGCTATTGTGGTTTAAACTCCCAGCTACTCAGTTATAGCTCAGTATCTTCAAGGCCTGAAACAAGAGTTTTCCATGAACAGAATGACAGGAAGACTGCAGCTCCTTAAGGTGGAAGTTAAGGACTCAAATCTTGTCCTTTCCCTAGAATGACCCTCAAAGCACAGATCTGAAACTTGCAAAACATTAAAAGAATTTTGGTGTTAGATAAGATTAGAAGATCTTTTCAATGCTTTAGGTTTGATTTGTTACAATACGCACAATTAGGTTCCTTCAGGAAAATGGACCATGTAAATGGATGACATACTACTTACCACTGAAAGCACAAAATTGAGAAGAGCTGTCCCACTATAGAAGAGGATTGTCACTAATGTTGTAACTGTAGTAAACAAGAGGCTCACATTGCGACTCATCACTATCCACAAAGACTCCAGGATCTGGAAAAGGAAGGGAAGACAAAGTCAGATACAAATGGTCTTATGAGGAACGGCTGAGGGAGCTGGGGTTGTTGTCTGGAGAAGAGAAGGCTCAGGTGGCACCTTAACACTCTCTATAAGCTACCTGAAAGGAGGTTGCAGCGAGGAGGGGGTCAGTCTTTATTCCCAAGTAACAAGTTCCAGGACCTGAGATAATGATCTCAAGCTGCACTAGGGAAGGTTTAGACTGGATATTAGGAAAAAATTCTTCACCAAAAGGGTGATTAGATATTGGAACAGGCTGCCCAGGTCAGTGGTGGAATCGTCCCTGAATGTGTTCAAAAAACATGTAGATGAGACCCTCAGTGACATGGTTTAGTGGTGGTCTTGGCAGTGCTGGGGTAATGGTTGGACTTGATGACCTTGAAGGTCTTCTCCAAACCAGCTGATTCTATGAGTTCATGGTACTAACTAGGACAGAAAACTGCTTACAGAGTGATTCATCTCCATCAAGCCATATAAAGACAATATTTAAAAAAAAAAAAAAAAAAAAAAAGTCTTCGCTCATACCTAAATCACAGCAGGTAATAAATATCAAGTGAAAATGTCCACTTTATCAGAGACCAGTTTCTAGGCAGACAGTTACAAGGGTTTAGACTTTTTCTCCCAATGCTCAAATCACTTCATTAAGCAAAACCACAAAAAAATCTAGATATGGTGACACTTGTTTATTGTGATTAACATTGACATCAACTGAAAGCAGATCTTGGGAGAGAACACTTATCTCTTCAAAAGCAGAAATGCTAAAACACAAAGAACATGGAGTAACATCACAAGGTAGAAATAAATCTGAAAACAGCTTCAAATCAAATAATAGAATTACTCCTTTAATAAATGTTTTTAAAATGCATTATGGTAATGACAGACACAATTTTTATGATGTCTGCAGACAACTATACAAGTGGTGATTTGGAGTAGGGATGCATCAGTTAGTGAATTAATTATTGAAGACAAACAATGCTAGACAATCTGTTAAATTTTGTACTGGCTTAGGGAACTGACTGCTAATTAGTTACAGACAGTAAAGAGCGGTTTTGAGACATGCCTTTAAATACAGAATACCCACTACAGCCAAATCAGTTTATGTATGATGGATGATGCAGACACACCAATCTGAATAGGGCAGCAACTTCTTGAGACATTAAGGACATAAAGGCATGGCACACTACGCCACGTGAAGGCATCCTAAAAGCAATGCACAGTAGTTTAATAACAAATACTTCCTTCACAAGAAAAACAATATGAATGTATCATCCAAATTGATTCAAACATATAAAAGAAGCAAGGTTACAGACAAAAAGCCACACCTTCTTTCAGACTAACTAACCGGAAAAACTGTTAAAGTTCTGACACAAAAGCCTTCCCTCCAGGTTTAAAGCTGTAAGTAAAGACTTCAAAACTAGCAACAGTTATTCTTGGTTTAATGAATATCTTCAACTGAATTAAAAAAAAATCTAAGAAAAAAAAAAACTCAAACAACTAACAACACCCCCTTCCAACAGCTGGCATTTATAATGCAGACAAAGGAGGGTAAGACATGTGATCACCTCTCCCTTAGAACTGATTAAAACATATAGAAGATAATTTATTAAGCATAAACTTGTGAGGGAATAAGTGCTGGAATAAGTGAATTACAACATACAGTAAAACCAGAAAGATCTACTTAGTTCATGCTTCTCACTATTTAATGGGAATTATTACTTTTAAGGCTCATATTTTGAACAGATTTTATTAGTGTCTCTTGAGTTTTCAAGTGAGGTTAGCAGCAAAGAGGACGTTCTTCCATAGGTACGTGTTCCCTTCCTCTATGGATTAAGAACTAATACTGAGGATACAGCAGTGGTATAAATTCACACAGCCACCAGGTAACTTCACTAAATGTACACTATACTATGAATGCTGTAAACACAGAGGACAGTGACTTTTTGAGGGAACAGTCTGCAGTTAAAGCGGAGCCCTTTCAGTTAGTACTCAGTAAAAACAGTACATAGGAACAGGCCATAAATTGTAGGCTAACTGTGCAAGGTTCCAGCCCTAGATGTTTATGCCTGTTATTAGAACTTGGCATGTGAACAGGAGCTTAGTGCCACAGGTCTCCAGATATGATGTGGAGTTTAATCAGAGAATAGCAGCAAAGCCTTGAAAATATGGACACAGATCAAAAACAAAGGCCCCTGAAACACAAGCAGTTCCTTAAGGAAGAAAGCATTGAAGATGTACAATCTTAAGAGCTAGGAAAAAACTGCTTTTCATTTAAAAAAATGTAGTAGCAACTAAGGAAGCTGGGAAGGGAGAGGCAACAAAACCAGGCAAGCAACAGGACTAGGCACCTGGCATGACCCATAAAAGTAGTGGCTCTCCAAGTGTCACACAGCATGTAGTCCAGGGTTGAGGTCAAGGGGTGGGAGCTGTCCAGAAACAAAAACAAAATTATAAAAGGACAAGCTTCTGCATTTGAGCAAAGATGTCCATTCCCGTTCCAGGTCTCCAGATTTAAAAGCTCATGAACCTGCTCACTTTGACTTCTGCGACTCAGACCATCAAGGACAGCAGCTACTACTGGTGCCAACTATACAGCATCAGCATGATAATAGTCTATCCTCACAGCCCATATAGAATATGATTGTTAAGGACTGACCGCTTTGACAATAGTAATAATTACTCGACTGTAAAACAAAAAACTAGCATGAAGTGTGTTGTTAATGAAAGTTGGTCTAGTAAGGTGGTTTACTGAAGATTAAAACAAGGCTGATTTATCAGTCTTCTGAATACTAATAACAGCAATCATTAATTTCCTCCCTTGCACACCATCACTTGCAAGGCATCAGCTGAGCAGGTGATACTGGTGACAAGGAGAGGGACTTGTTCGACCTGTTACAAGAGACTGCACATTGACTTGGGGGTGCTGATCAATGTGAATCTGAACATGAGCCAGCAGCGTGCACTCACAGCCCAGAAAGCCAACCGTATCCTGGGCTGCACCAAAAGAAGCATGACCAGCAGGTCGAAGGAGATGATCCTGCCCCTCTACTCTGCTTTCATGAGACCCAACTTGGAGTACTGTGTGCATGTATTCAACATAAGAAGGACAGGGAGCTGCTGGAGCAAGTCCAGAGGAGGGCCATGAGGATGATCAGGGGGCTGGAGCACCTCCTGTATGAAGACAGGCTGAGAAAGCTGGGGCTGTTCAGCC
>WYDI02035509.1:0-13764 GCA_009867235.2 Psittacus erithacus
AGAGGGGAGACTGAGATGAGCTCTTAGGCAGAAGCTCTTCCCTGTGAGGATGCTGAGGCGCTGGCACAGGGTGCCCAAAGAAGCTGTGGCTGCCTCATCCCTGGCAGTGTTCAAAGCCAGGTTGGACACAGGGGCTTGAAGGGAGCTGCTCTAGTGGAAGGTGTCCCTGCCCATGGCAGGGTTGGAACTGGATGAGCTTTAAGGTCCCTTCCAACCCAAGCCAGTCTGGGATTCTGTGATTGTATGAAATCCAGCTGTAAGTCCTCAAAAGCCCAGAGGAGTTGCCTATTTGAGGTCCTAGGCTCTTTCTGCCAAATGGATGGCTCTTTGCACCTTGCCAAAGTCTCTGCCTTGGACTGTGGTACAGATTGAGTGCAGTTCAGAGAGGTGGCATTCAGGACACAGCCCACGGGAAAAAGAAGCAGATTTCCCAAAGTGATGTTGAAACCTTACCTCAGAGCTGAAATAGCCATTGGTAAACTCAGGAAGAGGATGAGACATTGTGCTCCTGATTCCAGGCGCTGGGAAGGTGGTAAGGATGACCCAGGAGGGCCTTTATCAACCCTAAATTCCTGTAGCAGTCAATCATCTTTTGAGAACAAATCTTAGATCATTGCTGAATTGGAGCTGATTTCCACCCTGTTTGTGAATGCTCCTTGCTTCCAATAGTGCAGGTGGCTGAATGCTTTGCAGATGAATCAGTGTAGAGGAAAATTAAGTCCTTTGGCTTTTTGACAGACAAAGATGTTTGAAAGTCATGGCTCAAAGGTACTTGGTAAATAAGATACCCAAATACAGTGCTTTGTTTCATCCCTGTTAGGTAAACTGGTAGGTGGTTTTGAAGAAAGCCCCAAAACAAGGCGAAGGTAGGATAGTAATACATGAAAATATTGGTGAATTCACATGGAAGTCAGGAAGTTTCCTATTTACCCCACAATGCTTGTCTGGACTGCTTTAAAAGCCAGGAATTAAAGACCATCTTCCAGTGTTCACCATTTTCCATGTCTGGAATATATTTAGCAATGAATTTTCAGTTCTCAGCTTTCATCTGGAGTTTTTGGTCCTGAGATTTTCTGCCCAGGCTGTGAAGGGTAAGAAAGTGTGTTCAATGAGCAAGTTGTTTTAGTGTGAACCAGTGATGTTAGACAAAGGTTTCCTTCCAGAAGCAGCTCAGCTCAGCAGCTGCCATCCCATGTATCTGAGCATCAAGCTTATTTGTGGTCACTATGACTTTAAACATGTTGTTTAATCAGTCTGTGCCTCAGTTTCCCCTTCTGCGTGCAGAGAAAATACATGTCCTCACACCTTTGAGTAGTTCACTGATCCATATAGACAAAACCCACCAGCTAAAGTGATGTTGAAGGTGCCTTATTCTGTTTTGTTGTTACGTTTTGGGGTTTTTTTTATTGATTTTATTATTATTTGCCTTCCTGTGATGCTTGGAAATTACAGTTGCTGGTAACTTTGAGCAGCCCAAACATGCAGACCCTCTGCCCTGCTCAGGGGAGCTGCAGGGAGCTTGTGGGACGGGAGGCAGATGGGGCAGTACACTATAACCAGTTTGACCATCTTCATGGTCACTGTTGCTGCCTTCCAGCATCCCCTGAATATCCACTCATTCTGGCTCATTTTGTTCTTTTGATAGTGTTTCTGCTTGTCTATTTTAAACATCCTGTTCTTGTTCTGCTTATTCACAATGCGAGCACTGGGGAAACATTCTGAAGCATCCTTAAGCCAGAAGAGAAAGTAACAGCCTGCTCAGAAGGAAAACACATACTGGGTATGGAAACACTGGAATGCTATAGACGCAACCCAAATGAAAATGCTTATCAGAAAGCAGGGGAGAGCTTCCAATATGGAGAGCACTGGAAGCTGTTGCTGGTAAGATATCCTGCACTGGGAGGGAGGCAACGGGAGTTTTTTGATGCCTTGTTACCTTAAACAGGCACAGTCGAAAACTCACCTAAATAACCGAGCAGCCTTGGGCTATGAAATGAAGCAGGTCCAAAAAATGCTGTGGGGGGAGTAAAAGAGGAGAGTCCTTGGAACTATTTATTGCTCTAGAGTATGTGCTGCTGGGACTATGCTTATGAAGAATGTAAAATAAATTACTAGCAGACTAGAAATCCATCACACACAGTAATTCTTGGGTGTGATAATTCCTCCTCTCAGGAGGTTTACAATTCAGAACCTGTTTCGAACTTGGTTCCTCAGTAGCATCAGAAATCTTCTTTGCTGCTTTCCCATAAAGACCAATTGACAAATGTGTGAGTTGTCATGGGACTAGGAAAGTTCATTTCTGTGTTTTCCAGACATATGAAGATCCTACTTCCACTGCCTCCAACTTTGGCACTTTTTTCTGAACCTCTTGTTGATAGCTGGAAGGGAAAGAAGAGAAAGGGAGGGATCCCTGGGACTCAAGCAACCCTTGCTGGGTAATCGGATGTAGGTGTAGCTGGTTTGCAGGTCGTGTTATCCCATGTGGGCCCAGTCCTGCTCACCTCTGCAGCCTGGCCTCTCTCCTCACCTTGCAATGCCATAAGACCCAGCAGCAGAGCCTCATGCAAACATGGTTTGAGGGACTGGGGTCAGGCTGTGCAATGCACTTTGCCTAGGGCTGTTCCTGTGTCTACCTTGTATGCAGGCAGAAATGTGTTCTGGCTGGGAGCTCTCAGTGTTTCTCCGTAACTATTTTTGTACCCATTTCATGGCTCAGGGTGGCATGGAGCAAGAGGATGTAAAATGACTTTACTGTAATTGAGAATCAAGCCCTATAGATCACAAGAAATCTGTTAGCAAACACCAACGTGGTAATTAGAGGTGCTTAAGTGTTTGTGGATATGGATAATGATGTTTCTGTAAAAAGATCAATTTTTCCATGGAAAAAAATATCATTTTGTATAAAATCAATGCATATACTTTTCTCTTTCATCAAGAATATTTAAACAAAACATGTCATTCCAGTCTAGTGGATCCAGATCAAACTATCTTGGAGCATTAAGCCAAATCAAAACATGTCATTTTCAGTTAATTCAACATTTCTTTGTGTTTACCAGAGCTGGTTCAGTGCCCTGCAGGAGCTTTGCAGTTGTATGCCATCCTCCTGCTGCCCAGGGAGCGTGGTGGATTATCTGTCTCCCTTGGCTGGGTCTGGCCAGGCAGGACAGAGGGGCAGAGAGCCATCCCTCTGAGGCTGTGCTCTGCAGGAGAGCTGGGAGATGATGCTGGCTGAAGGCCAGGCAGCAGAGGTAAGCAAGCTGCTTGGCTGCAGCACCAGTCCAACAAGGCAAAGCAAAGCCTCTTGATTTATGTATATAGAAATGTTTCTAAACAAAACACATTGAGGTCAAGGGTCTTTCTGATGGATGGGACTCCAGTTTGCAATGTTCTCTAACGACACTTGCCCATGACTCATACTTGGTTTGCTTTTTCTTTATGCACATCTCCCACTGTGCTACACCTTGCTGTCTTCTGGTCTGCGCCAGCCTTGGCCAGACCAGGAGAGACCGCTTGCAAACCCTGCTTTGCAAATCCAGAATCATTTTGAGATTCGGTCATATCTGAACTGCTTTTCCCTCTTCATCTAATTTGCAAAGCTTTGCAGATACTTTTGTAGCTGGAGGCTTGCACAGACACTCAGCACCATTCCATTTGCACCCTATAATAGATGTCTGAAAGACTCCAAATAAATAGTCTGTGTGCATCTTATAGACTGATAGAGTCAGATCTACCTCTAAGCTACCTCCTTTAAGTGAGTGAAATCCTCTGGGTCTCCATGAATTTGCATAAATATAAAACTCAGGCATCACTGTGCCTGAATCTAATTAAGCAAAGGCTATTTCTGCACATATCATTTGTGAACACTGGTTGTGTTCAAGTGAAATGTGAAATGTGGATTCACTTTAATCCCAACTCTGCCCCCGGTGAGGAGCAAAGCTTGTAGGGCCACCCGCAGATTCTGGTTTTATTCCCCAAGCTGTGGTATTAAAGCCATGAAGGACTGGGATAGCTGACAACCACTGAGTTTGCCTGAGTAGATGAGGAATGCTGACTTTCCCTCCCAGGCCCACTGGATACCAAATGTGATTAAAGGCAAGTCAAGAAGGACTGTGTGCTGTTAATTCTATAGAAGAGATCTCTTGTGTTATTCATTACATGTATACAGCTTATTCTAGGAGGAGGAAAAATGGAGAAGCACCTTTGGCTGTATTGTAACATCTGTGAATACAGCTGGCTCTTTTTCTCTGTGTCCCACTTATGTGCAATTTGTATGTTTTCTTCTCCATCCTCAGATAAAAAACCGAACAAAAACCAAGCAAAACCCAAGCAAAACAGCTCTAAAGAGAAGAAACATGCAATGCTTGTTATTACCAGGACAAAACTCCCACTCCTTCAGTACAGACCAAGCCCTGGCTGTAATATCTGCTATCATCTGTCAGTCTTCACATAATCAGGTAATTTAATGTAATTCCTCCACTTTCAGTCAAGCCTGGTGAGCAGATGGCAGGACTCGAGCCCATAGGTTTTTTCTAATGATGCTGCCTGATTCCAGTCCTAGAGCTGGCTGCTGGTGTCATTGCTGTGTTCAGGGCAGAGCTGAGCTCTACTTATGCTGCTGCAGCGTGGGCTTGGGAAAGGGGAGAACCAGGGCTGGGTCATCAGCTTGGCAGCCTGCCTGGATGGAAGCAGGATTAAACACCTTCCCTTGTGTTAATGACTGGAAGCATCTCTTGCTGTGTGACCACAGAGAGCTGATGGGTATGCTGAGATGTGGCAGCACAGGGGTTCACGGGGAAGTGGTATTTGGCCATGAGATGCTGCTGCTGCACCTTCCTGTGCTCAAGTGGAGCAGCAGCACTGTTGGGGTGTCAGCACTGTGCTCTGGGCAGGGCGTTAAACAGAGCCGCTCTGCTTGCCAGCAGGAGTCAGTTAATGACAGCAGTTTGGACAAAAGTTTGACTGTGTCTCCAGCACTGAATAAATACTTTGCAGAACAGTTGCTGTGTTTCAGAGCCATGATGCTGCCATCAGCATCTCAGCTGATGAGAAGGATCAAATACATGGGGGTGAAGGAGCACAGATGTCAGGGGTTTGTATGAGCTCTGCTCTGTTTTGATTAATAAGTTTGGCCAAGAACATGATGCCCTGTGTCTTACTTCTCTTGTCTAAAGAGTAACAACACTCAGCTTCCATGCTGAAAAAGATGTAAGTTAAACCATAAATAGCCTTGAACTGCTTAGATGAAAAATAGTGAGAGAATTTGAAATGTTTGTTGCTGGGCAAGACTGGAGCATCCATTTCCAGACAGCTGCTCCAAAATAACTTTCCTTTTGAGAAAGGGAAAGCATTGAGTGCACTGCCTGTGTGCAGAGGGGACGGCAGACCAGCTTCTCCTGGGATGTTTGTCTCCACTAGCTTTCTTTGGGAAGCACAGCCTGGCACATCTGCTGCTCCAAGGCTGGGCTTTAATAGCTGCATTTCAAAACACATGACATCTCTGTCCAGCCTTGCCTGGCTTGCTGCTGCCTGTGCCCTCTCATTTGCTCCCGACTTCTCCCCTTTGCTAGACTGGTGTGCCTAGCCCACAGGCAGCTTTGACAGGCAGTAGCGCACTTGGTGTGCAACGTGCACTGCTGAGGGTTATAGGGCTTTGAGCAATGTCAAGTTAGATGGATTTGCTGCTAAGGATTGCACTGTTAAGTGATAACTAAAGATATATAATCTTCCCATGCCTGCTGCCAGAGGAGGGCTGGATGTGGTTGCTTGGCATCAACATTAAATTAACATTACTTTTCCAATTCTGAGTTGCTCAGCACCTCAAGAAACATCTGGAGAGTTACCTTGAAGAAAGCAAACCTGGTGTATCAGTGTTGCACGTACAGCAGTGACATCCAAGGAGAGCTGCACCATGCTGGAGATTAAGGCACAGTGTGTGCCTCATCTGTTCTTTCTCCTATTTGCTTCAGGATTTCTCTTGCTAATGCTGTGGCAACTGGGGAAACACGGCCACTGCCAGCACACTGCTGCTCCTCAGGAGCAGGACTGAAGGTCCAGGGGTTGGGGGTGGCTGGGCACTGCAGGGCACAAAGGTCAGTGAGGTTTCTCCTAGGGCTGCAGTGAGTCTCACTGCCCTGCCTGAGGCAGGCTGCTTGTTGCACCCATGGAGCTGTGCTACGAGGCACCGTGTGTCTGTCACAGATTGTGGATTTCTGTTCAGTGAGAAGGACTGAAGAGGTCTCCTTGAAGAACTCATACCTCCTACACAGGTGGTTGTTTTGGAGTGACTAGAGCCTTATGAGCAAAAAGGCACAGATATGTGGATATATAGATGTACATGCTCTTGTGTGCTATGACGCCATTTGTACAAACACTTCCCAGACATCTGGCTGGATCAAGGCAGAAGGTAAGCTGTTTTCTGCACACATGGCCACTAAGCTTGTGAGCTTTGCAGGCAAAGCTTCACTAGGCTGTTGGAAACATTAACCCACTAACATGGAGAGATGCATTTTGTCTGGTGGGAAAAGTGACAGAAACAAGAAGAGAAACAAGCACGTTTCTGTGCTGCTTTTGTTGCATGCACTTGTGTTTTGACAGATGGTCCTTCTGCTCCCTGGTGTCCCTGGCAGCTGCTCTGACACGTGTGGTTGGAGGACTGGCAATGACCAGAGGTCTCCACTAACACTTTGCTTCCTCCTCCCACCTCCAGCCATGAAGATGAGAGATTAATTCTCAGCTGTGATAGTCATTGTATTCTTCTGCAGGTTCATGAGGTGCAACACAGAAGCAGGCTTGTCTGAACCTTGATGATAAGCTCTCCTTGTTAAAAGCCATTATATTTGTTACTAGCTGAGTGTAATTCTGACTGACTACTGCAGTTCTCCTTTGCATGTAATTGAATTCATATTCATCATAAAGCAATGAAAAATAAATTGTGTGTGTGGTTTTTTTCCTCCTCATAAAGCAAGGAATGCCGCTGGCTCTGCCTTCTCTGTAATCTTCCCCTTTGCAACGTATGGTAATAGGATTCATGGGAACAGAACAGCTGAAATAGATTGTATGGGTTTGACCCACCTAGCAGAAAGCAAGCTTCATTTCAGTGCCAAGGACGAATTGGTTAATTCAGTTGGCTTCAAAGGAAAGCTATACCAAAGAACAGTGCTGGCTCGGTGGCAAACTCACTATGGTGCTGTGGCAGAGGACCTGCACCTTCAGGTTGTGGTGGGGTTGCCAAAATATGCCACTAATCAGTTGGTTTGAATCCAAGGTCTTAAAAACACAGTGTGTTTCCATGCATGGTTTCCAACTTCAAATCTCTGTAGTTCATGCAAAGCATCCAAGTTCAACAGAATCCGCTAGTCCTGTGTGTCAGCTGAAGGGCTCCATTGTGCCATGGTTATTTGCTGTCCTCATGGCAATGACATGAGCGTGGGGCTTGGGGATCATAACTGAGGTCATAGGGCACTGTTATATGAGGTGGTCATTCTCTTACACCTCATTCCTGCCATGAGTGGTGAATTCCATTGCATTGATCTACTGTAGGACTTCACATGTCATTCTCTGAAGCAGACGTCAAACCACTGGTGCTCTCTGCTTTCCTTTTAAAACCCCTTTGTCTGGACTTCTCACAAATGGCAGATAGTTGGTGGGGAGCTGGCCATTGCCTCCTCCTCATCTGTGCTGACCTTTTTCTTTCGTTCTCCTGTCTTTGATGTGATCCAGAAACCAGGAACTAATGGTTCCTGTGAGCAGAACTGCTACTGCGTGGTGGAAGCCTGTCAGAAATGCTCTGACAAGGAAAAAGACGCGTTTCCTGCAGCCTCTGGCTTGCTCCCAGCTGTGGGATATCTGCTCCAGGGACCAGACCAGACAGTCCTAATGCATCATAAAATTAGTGAGTTTTGTTCGACAAAGGGTCTAAATGTCTTTCCAGTTAATTATTAATTTCATTATGATGAAACCATTAAGTACAGTTCAATACTGAAAGATGTTACTGCTGCAGTTTGTGAACATTAGCAAAAGAAGTAAAGAGAGGTGTGTGAGTGAGCAGCAGGAGCTGTGAGGCTTCTGCTCCTCAGTCTGTCCTTTGTCCACTGCGTCCTCACAGCACTTGTGCTGGGAAGTGTGTAGGCAGAGGGTGCCAAGCAAGGCAGGCATATGAGTAGCACCATGTTTATACTGCCCTGTGTAGGATGTAATTTCCATCCTAAATCAGTGCTGGTTGCATGTCAGAATTTCCAGATCCTTCCTTAACCTCACCCAGGTCCACCGCCTTTCCCTCTCTGTTGCAGAGAAATTGCCTGAAAATCATAAACCAGTGTAAAGCAGGGTTTTAGCTTACAGGTTCCAGGGAAGACCTCTGCCATGGCAAAAAATCTGTACCTATGACTCAGGAGAGGAAGGTATTCCTCTCCAATCCACCCAAATGATGGTACATGACCAAACACTGGGATGAGGAGGGTTAACACATGACTGTAATGCAAGATAGTACAAGCAGCACCCTCCTATGGGGACCAGGTCACTTCTGCACTGGACAGTTTGCTCTGGTGGCCTTGTCATATCTAAGGGAAGAGCTGAGACTCTGACAGTATAATTACCGTCAGCAACTGCTAAAATAATTCATCTGTTTCTGCCCTATGAGGGAAGTCAAGAATTAAAACCTGCAAAAGGGAAATCTGATGCATGATGCAGTAACTCTACTGGGCATTTGACAGTAGTCTCTAAATTAGAAGTCTATTTTTGATGGCTGCTCCTTGGAGTATCATACTATGCGTAAATACTGTTTCTGTTTTCACTCTTACAGTTTTGGTATTTTCTATAGCTCAGGAAACATTTGCAACTGGAGGCGGGAGTTGTTGTGCAAGATCTGAAAAGTAATTTCCTTAGGTCAGAACTTCTTTCAGGTTAGCAGAGAGGGTTCAGATGCCACGAGGAATGACCCAGGGGAGCACTTTAAATCAAGTCTATATGTGATATGTGTGTATGATCCCATGGTGGGCATCTTTTAGTTTTGTCTATAACCCTCTTTTCTCCCAACAACTGTGCACTTCCAACGCTGTTAGGAACTGGGGAGTGACTAAGAAGAAAATCCAAGGTGAACAAGATGGATAAAAGAAGCAGGAACCTGAAGGCCCAGCACCTCCAGAGCATCGCAGGGAAGGGAATTACCTCAAAGTCCTGTTTGGACTTCTAAGGTCTGATGTTCAGGCCATACAGACTGAGCACCTGGATTTTCCTTTGAATCCACCAGATGGGGTAAGGAAAAGAATGGAGAAATAGCCAAAGTCCTGTTCCCATCCTGACCACACAGGAAGGATCTCACCTGACTCCACAGCAGCAGGTGACAGCAGCAGCCATCCTGCCTCTGAACTACATCAGGAAGAAAACCAGCACTTATTATCAGATGCTTATGCTGATTGCATCCATGATCTGCCTGGTCAGCCTCTGAATGCCACTTCCCCTTGCTTGAGTCATTTAATCACCACTGCCAATCAGCACTATTGAAGGGAGCAACAATACATTTCAGAGCTCAATCTCTTTTGTAATTGTCTCACTGTCGGCACTTGTGTCTCTCTGGAGGGCAGAATTACTGACAGATGAGGTGCAGGCTGTTTTTTCAAGTGAAATGTTCGCTCCTATGTGTGTGTGTCTCATGAGCACACACATAAGTATGTGTGCTCTGCTTCTAACGGTAGAGTCAGTGTTGAGAGCAGCAGGCATGCAAACACAGATCCGTGCATTTAAACAGAATCTGCAGTTTCTTAAATGTTCAGTCAGCAGGGCAATATGCTTAAGACCAACAGGAATGTTGCCAAGCTTACAGCAACGCTAGTCAGTGTTTAAATACGCTCAGTGGAGAGGGCTCACACAGGGATGAGTCCACGGTAGTCCCTGTGCTGGAAGGTCTTCCCGGTGCTGAATTTCCTCATTGTTATCAAGTTGTGCAGGCTGCTTATTTTTGTCTTTTTAAATGAGCAGGGACTGGAGCCTCTGAGAACCTGCTCAGCTTTACAGAGACAATCAGTCATGGGACAGACTATTCCAGCCCAAGTGCAAAAAAGTTCTCTGATGTCTTGCATTTCCCTGTAGGAACTTTCCATTTCCAAAGGTGGGGATTTTCCTGAAGAAATCTCTTCAGCTGAAAATTTTCCAGCACTAAATAGCTGTCTACTCACTCTTTCCCAGCTTTCTGCCTGCTTTCTCTCTACTTAATCCCTCCTGACATGCAACAGCCAGAGATAAACGTTCTTAGTCTTCATGATCCGAAGTGGTCTGTCTAGCACCCATCACAGGTCCTACCTTCAGTGCTGGGGAAAGCACAGGGAGCAATATGCCACTCATCAGCTCTAAGGCGTGCCCACAGGCACACTCCATCTAGTCCTGCAGCAGTTGTGCTAAATAGCATTGCTTGGATCATTAACTTCTGACCTGCAACGTCATGCAAGGCTGATGGGATGTAACACTCTGTTGCGATTCATCACCCAACAATCTAGATACTAATTATAATCTGCCTCATATATGCCACTAGCCTATAATTTTAATCCCAAACATTTGTGTGTGTAATGAGGCAATGCTTTTATGTCTGACATCCTGGTGTAAACCTGTGATTTATAACATGCTGGAAATACAAAATCAAATAAGAGGGAGTAAAAATAACAGCAAACTTTTGCCTTTGAATTTGACATATAAAAGCGTTATGATGTCTTTAAAGTTTACAAGGAAAACAACTGAACAGGAATGTGTCTACGTCTGTGTATTTTTGGTTTTATATACCTGTCTAAAAGTAACTTTCAAGGTCCAGGCTTTCTTCCCTGTTGCTAAACAAAGCAAATCCTGGTATCCACTGACCCAGAGGGAATGCTGTGAGATGAATCAAATCAGAGTCATCCAAATGGCCATAATTTATCAAGACAGAGTGTAAGTACAACGTGTTGCATGCAGAGCTGCATCCTGCTAGCCAGATGCTTTTCCTGGAGGCTCTCAGCAAAACCTTCACTTTCTCTGTTGATGCCTTCTGGGCTGACCCACAGCCTGTGGTGGGACTCAGAGGGAAGTGGGGTTCAGTCCTGACCCAGGTGTCGGTTTTATGTGCTGCATGCATAATTTTCAGGGTACAGATACAGCTTCTGCTCTGTTATTGCCACCTCTAACAATGTCATTCCCACAGCAGATACAACAGGGCCCGATGGCTATGCAAGACTGTGGGACATATGGGCTGGGGAAGACTGAAAAGGTGCAAGCTGTAGGGAAATGTGGTTGTATTAATCTGTACTAAATCAGGAAAATACCCCAAAGGGAGAAAGATCATCAGGAGGAATCTGGGGATTCTGGGCACCTTTCCAACAAGGAAGAGAAGAGCATCTGGGAGGGGGAGAGTGGCTGGAGCCAGATGCCAGCACAGGAGAGTGAGGCAGGATTAGCAGCACCAGTGAGCGCAAGGGCCTGTGAGCAAGGGACCAAGTGAGCCATATCCTAAAATTTATCCTAAAATTGTAGCACAACACATATGCCACAGGGTCTGGAAAGTTTTAGGAATGGCATTTGGGAGAGATTGCTTCCAGGAGTGCTGCTGATGCATTGCAGACTGACCTGGTATGAACAACCCTGCAAACTTGCTGCCTCTCAGATGGGGCTTGAGCTCCGCAAAGGCCCCAGTGCCAGCACAGCTGCTAATGCAGCACGCAACACACATCAACTGTTAAGTGATCAAGGCTGATGAACCAAGCCTTCAGGCTTTGTAGAGGGGAACAAGGGGCTTGAAGTGTGTTCTCTGATGACTTTGGTAGGTTTGGGGGGGAAATAGTTTGCAATGGACAACCCATCAGTTTAGCACGCATGGGAGGTAGATAAATGCTGTATTTAGGAGAGGGAGTGGCATATACTTTGTTGGCATGTTTTTCCTAAAGATTATACTTGATTATTTCCTAAAGAATGTATTTGAAACTGTGGCTGCCCCATCCCTGGCAGTGTTCAAGACCAGGTTGGATGGGGCTTGGAGTGACCTGGTCTAGTGGAAGGTGTGGCAGGGGGTTGGAACTGGATGAGCTTCAAGGTCCCTTCCAACCCAGACCATTCTGTGATTCTATGATTAAAAGTTGAGATGACATAGGGACTGAGCAGGCAGCAAACAACAAAAAACATCAGGATTTGAGAACTTGGAGAAGAAACCAGTTTTCTTTGAAGAATGATAGCAAGGAGAAAAAGAGAAAGAACTGAGCTGCAAAAAATCAATGTTACATGTTTTAAAATAGCAAAAAAACCCTCAATAAACTATTCCTTTTCGCTGCTTTTATCAAGCAAGTCACTTTGGATGGAGGCTTTTCCCTGTAATGAAAGTTATATGACCTCATCTTGGAAATTGGAATGATGTAATAACCATGTAGGGACTATTTTGCTGCCTTGCATGGGTCATTGAAAAGCTGCCTGGCAAATTGGATCATGGACCATAGGGACCATTCTTGCCACAGCAGGAAAATGGTCTGGATATAGCAAGTGACCAAAGGGTTTTGAAAAATCCCACCATATGCAGTAATTGTTTCTAGTTAGTCACAGAAATACATTTTTATTTTCCTTCTCTTTTGTTGTCTTTAACATGGCCTTTCCTTCTCATTCAACAGCCCTTCTTATACCTTCATTTTCCCTCTATATTAAGACCTGATGGTCCATTAAGGCAAATCCTATATTTCAAATTGCATCTAATAAATACTGGAACATGGACAGCCTGCCTAAGAACCACTTCCATTCATTTCTGCTGGAGGTTAGCTGAAAACAAATGGGAGTGTTGATTATATGTGTCATTCAAATTGCAATTCCATTTTATTAAACAGTTACAGGCAGTTGGTGATGGGAACATTGTAATAAGGACTCTAACATCTGAGACTCTTTGGCTGAATCTGTTGGCCAGTTCCATGCTCTTAGGAAATCCTGGCTGTTGCCAAGTGTGCCAGCTGAAAACCGTATGAAACAAGGAAAATAAGACCTATAAGTCACTAATATTTAAAGTGGTTTTGGATGGGACATTTCTGTCATACGCCAAAATAACATTTCTGGGTTATTTCAATGCCTTAAGGAAAAAGGCACTCTGGACTTCTGGTTTTTAGTGCATGCCTTGGTGTTAAAACACCATCCATCTTCCCTCTCCAACATTTCAGATGTCCCTAAAGTCATTGAGAAAAGAAACCACCCTTGAAATAAATGCTGGCTTAAACTAAACAATTGCATTCCCAGTGTGCACTAATCTTTTCCATTTCTTTTTCCCAAACAGGTGCCAATTTTCAGCCTAAATCCAAGGAAGAATGTGGGCTTTGCCTTCTTCATTTCCAGGCATCATGGCCTTCAAGAGGGACCCAGCATCCTGGGAAGGTGCCTGGCTTTGCACAGCATCGAAGGAAGGTCCACTTGAGATCAAAGGGAGCCTGTTTCAGACCTGCTTCCATCTCCATGGAAGGTCTAAAGTCTGGAACACTTCCCTGAGTAAGGTTCATCCATCTCTTTATTTCACATAGCGCCAGCCAGGCTTTTATTAGTTGATCCAGCTGGAAGGGAGGCAGGTTTTTGTTGTTGGCAGGTTGTCATCTAATCTCTATTGAATGTGAAATGCAACTGCTGCTGCTGCTGAGAACTGCAAACAGTCCAGTACAAAGGGGGTGTGCAGCACTCAGACTGAGAGAGCTGGGCTGGGTCAGTTTGCACAAGAGAAGGCTCCTGAAGGGGAGACCTTAGAGCAGCTCCAGTGCCTAAAGGGGCTGCAGGAAACCTGGAGAGGGG
>WYDI02035512.1:0-18069 GCA_009867235.2 Psittacus erithacus
GAAAGTTAGAAACACAGTGCTGCACCAGCCACTAAGAAGCAGAAAAAATGACTGCTACTGCTGAACCCATGACAGGTTGAAATGTCAGCCTGTTAAGCAGTAAACTTAAATATGTCAGTGTTCCTTGACTAGGCAAAGATTTGAACATGTTATCAGCTATGAAACAGGTGGATGTTAGGATGCTGCACTGCCAACATCAAATAACAAAATGTCCAGAGTAGACATATGTGGGGTTTCTTCCTCTACTGTGTTGGGAGGCCTTCTTTAGCATCTCTGGTACATATAGAAGACAGCAGTACTCACTTTGTTTCTGAGTATTTTAATGACCATAATGACCAAAGTCTTACTGTTTTTTTTTTATTGTAACAGAATTTCTATTATATCTTGACAAGTCAAATTCAATTTACATTAAATATCTTTTAAGTCTGTACAATAAGGTCACATTTCCTTTTAAAATGAACTTTTTCCCTGAAAGTGAAAGGAACCATTTATTACTTGAAGTAAACTAAACAAACAACAACAAAAAAAAGGCTAAAAAGTGAAAAAACCTTTTCTTTATATTTGTTTGGCTTTTTTGTTTGTTTTGTTTTGTTTTTTTTTTCTTCCAGATGAAATCAGACAACATATTATCCAATTGAATTTGGTTTGTTGACTCAAATGAGAAGAGTCAAACAGTTTAGCCAGCAGGAGGCATATATGGTTCAGGTAGGAAAAGACTGCTTTCTTGTGCACCAAATGCCTGAGCAGCTCTGAAGCTTCCTCTCATCAGTATGTATTTAGCAAAATCACTAGAAAAGATAAGGTAGTGCTTGGAAAATGTCTTTTCCCAATAGGAGTTCAATGTAATGATCTAGTCTTCATGTGAGCAGCTAATGATAAGGTAAGGACACCTGTGAAATCTTAATCATTTATATTATTTTAGTAGCATAGCAAATGTTGCTTGGTTATCAACTTCAGCTGTGGGCAGAGGATGTTTTCTTGCTTAATGTACTTGTTTCAGCTTCATAGTTAATGTGCTGCATTGTATTTTAATAGCTGTAGAATTTCCATGAAGCACTAAGAAGATGGGAAAATGGGAAGTGTAGGACAAATTGTAGCTTTGTTAGTGACATATCGACTAATATTTATGTACATTTTTGGTTCTTAGGCATTTTTTTCAGTGGAACACTTCTTTGTCAGACCTCATGTCCCAGGAAGTAAAAGTTAATTTATGTCACAAATACCTAGGAAATACCATTGTTCTTACTTTATAGTATAGAAAATACACTATCTGAGGTTACACAGAAACCTGTGTCAAAGCTAGGGCTCCAACTCTGACTCGCTACTGTGTTCTCTAGTAGCAGGCCAGCCTTTCTGTTTTGATTACACGATGACTTTGTCACAGGCACAACTTTTCCTAAAAACAAACCGCTAGATTGAACTTTGATAGTGTTCCATGCACTGGTTTTTTTTTTCTAATTGTTAAATTTGTAGTCAGGCACTCACAGAACCAGGAAATGGCAGAATTAGGATTGTCCAGGCACCAAAATTCCTCTTATGCCTGCTTTACAAAACAATCTTTAGTTTATGTCATTACATACATGACATTCGGTTTCTGTCTCATGCCATGTGTTTTGTGCTGCGCTCTGTTATCAAGTATTTTACCTTTTCCTTCTTCTCTACATAAACTCTGGCCTTATTTACTGCAAGCTGTTCCACTGATGCTCTTTCTATGCAATGATATTTTTTCACGGGCTTCTTGGTAGAATTAATCTCTAATGTATCTGGGTGTATTCTGGATGTCACTAATGTATACTCGTTCTCTAAAACAAGCACATCAACCTGTACAATTGCAAGAAGAAAAATTTATGGCTCACCCTGTAAGTTTAAAATGTCTATTACAGGTATTGTAACTTAAAGGATTTGAAGTGAAAAAAACCTGTATTTTTTCCCAGCTCCAAGTGACTGGGTTTTGAAAACCTTTATTTCTGAACCCAGACAACTATAAATCATGGAACAGGCGGCTATGCCAAAAAGTTCTGATTCATGTTCCAGTTAGAAATTCTTATGCAGTACATGTTCAGCTTGTTTCAAACTGAGGAAATGGCTTGGGAATAGTGTTATCAAAGGAAGTTTCAATCATTTATGAATGATGTGGAAGAAGCAAGGGAGTAAATCCCTTTGGAATTGTACTTATATAGAATAGTTAGGGTTGGAAAGGACCTTAAGATCATCTAGTTCCAGCCCCCATGCCATGGGCAGGGACATCTCATTCTAGACCATGCCACCCAAGGCTCTGTCCAACCTGGCCTTGAACACTGCCAGGGACACAAAACTTCCCTGGGCAACCCATTCCAGTGCCTCACCACCCTTACAGGAAAGAACTTCGTCCTTGTATCTAACCTGAACTTCCCCTGTTTAAGTTTGAATCCATTACCCCTTGTCCTATCACTACAGTCCCTAATGAAGAGTCCCTCCCCAGCATCCCTATAGACCCTTCAGATACTGTAAGGCTGCTATGAAGTCTCCATGCAGCCTTCTCTTCTCCAGCCTCAACAGCCCCAACTTTCTCAGCCTGTCTTCATGCAGGAGGTGCTTCAGTCCCCTGATCATTCTCGTGGCCCTCCTCTGGACTTGTTCCAAGAGCTCCGTGTCCTTTTTATGTTGAGGACACCAGAACTGCACGCAATACTCCCAATGAGGTCTCATGAGAGCAGAGTAGAGGGGCAGGATCACCTCCTTCGACCTGCTGGTTGTGCTTCTTTTGATGCAGCCCAGGATACAATTGGCTTTTTGGGCTGCAAGCGCACACTGAATCCGGCTCATGTTCATTTTCTCATTGACCAACACTCCAAGTCCTTCTCCGCAGGGCTGCTCTGAATCTCTTCTCTGCCCAACCTGTAGCTGTGCCTGGGATTGCTCCAACCCAGGTGTAGGACCTTGCACTTGGCATGGTTAAGTTGCTTAAGTTTAATGTAGGGATTTTTGGACCTCTGTGAGCAAAGAGGAGGAGAGAAATGGAAATTCACTCTGAAGTCCCATCAGGAAATATTCTGGTACACAGCCACAACTTGCAGACAGTGAAGCAGCATTTTCAAAGGCCTCTATGTGCTGCATTTTCATACTTAGCTGACAATTCAGCATGGCAAAGCTACCGCGCACTTGTCACAAATGGGGACTGATCATGTGTGGGGACCTGTTTCTCCTTGCTGCTTCATGTAGGCCTTATCCTTAGCTCAGGGTTATGCTTCCCTTTGCAACACAGGCTACATTTAATTTATACTATATAAAACCAGCAATTGAAAGAGCCCCATTCTAGAAAACTGAGTGGCCGGAATATTTCTTTTTGGTAAAATGGGGGGATGACAAAATTCCTTGCAGGTATATCCCATAGCTGAGATAAGCGCTACAATCAGTGAAGCCCTTGAATACACATCCATGCTCCTTATGTTTTGTGGAGCCAAAGAAAAATTGGCAAACACATCTACTTCCAGATAAATCCTCATTTCTACTTTTCCCACTAGAGCAGTGAGGTCTCTCTGGGACCTGAAGCAAGATATTGAAACAGCTCAAGAGACAGAATTTTTTAGATGCTTCCTTGTTCTTGGTGTGACTAATGATTCACCAGATCTTCAGGGATTTGGCAGTAAAATTGGGACCACTAATACCTGTGCGTCTTTTCTTTGCTGCTTTTTACAGGACTGCGTCTTCAGTGTCTTTTGACTCAACACCTTTACTTCCAATGAACTGAAACATGCAGAGATGAAGATGGATATTAAAGCCATTAAAGCAGCTTTGCTTACCTGCAGGACTATGTCAGGAGTCAGATTAAAGTAGGAAAGTGGGCATGTGCTTGCCTAGCATGGGCTTGAAAAAGTCCTGCAGCCACTAGGGGAAAATCCCACCAAGCCTCTCTTCAAGGCCCAGTGTTCACAGGTCTGCCTTATTCCATTTGCTGGCAGTACTCCACTCATTTCAGTGAAGAGGACAGAAGTAGGAATGGTGATAGGAAAACATTTCAAAACAAGAAATTTAAATATGGATTCTTAGTTAAGTTTCAGAAAATATTTCAGGGGGATTAATGGATAAGGACTGGGGGAAAAGCAAAACAGCTGATAGCCTTTGCTAGGTATAGAATGAAATATTTGAAACAACTTTTCCTCTTTTCAAGAAGTGAGTACTGTGTAAAGACTAGCTCCTGTACTCTAAGGTCCGTAATCTAAAAATACACTGCTGGATTTGCATGCCAGTATAAGTATATAGGGTTGTGTCTTGGGTAAGGATAGGGACTTCATTTCAATATGGTAACATGCCCCTAAGAGCCCTTGCTGATGGTAATAAATAAATAAAATAAGGCTGTGCTTGTCCAGTATCATCAATACATGTAATCATGCCATGTCACTTCAATGAGATTATCTGTTTATACATGCATCAAAGGAGAGAAAAAAATGTTTAATTTGCTTCAGTGGGCTGTAAGCGGGAAGAACAGATGATAGCTGAGGGCTTGGAGCGCACTGCATCATATAGTGCCTCATTCAGGAAACCTTCTGAATTATTGATTACATTTTCCTTTTCTTTTTTCATTTTGTGAGTCAATCACCACATTCCTGTTAGCCAGCCAAAGTCTTCTGAGGTCATCTGCATTAATTTACAAGTGGCTTCTAACTGTCATGCTAGTTCAAAGTGGGATGTGCCCTTTTTGTCAGCAGCAAGTATGGAGTGATTAATGTGGATTCCTGCCTGCTGCAGAAAGGTTTGACAATTCCTCCTTTCTGTTGTCTCCTATGCCAAATTCAAATATATCATTTAGAGGTGTTCATGTCTGCCTCTTTCAACCAGACCCACAGGACTGCCTGTCTCCCTTCCCCTCTTGCAATTTCATACATTCTTATTAAAGATTAACTTCAAAAAGGACTTGTGCTATTTCAGCCAGAGGGATGTAGTGCCACTGTGCTTGGTGGGTGCTGGCTGTCTGCCATGGTGACCAAAGTATTGAGGAAGTGAGGTCTGAAGAAGCCAGGAGAGAGGGGACGAACTCTCCCATTTGAATGTGGGCTCTGGCATACCACTTGGGACCAGTTGTTGTTTGTGGCAATGCTATTCTGCAGGCTGGGTGCTTTGTGACAAATGAGTTTAGGCAAACAAGGAGATGACATACTGCTCTGCCCACCGTTGCTAGGTGTTGTATGTGGCTGCCTGGTACAGCAGTGATTAGCTGTGTCTCTGAAGAGTGAGATTCCCCAGTGTTGAAGAAATAAATGCTGCCTTCCTTCTAAACTTAAAGAACCCTCATACAGGGGAAGGAGAGATGAAATTATCACTGCAGAAGTGTCACTGGCTCCTTGAGGTCTCAGTGTTCAGCTAGATGGTTGAGTGATTCCTGATGAGCTTGCAAATAATTCAGAGGTCTATTGGAAACCATATGGCTTGGTCTTTTGTCTACTTATAATACATCTCAGTCTTCACTGTGCAGTAAATACACAACTAGCAGATGGTAGGAAAGCAGAATCTACTCATCAAGAAGAGATGATCTTTTTTGCATGAACAGGAGCTTGCATGTGCTAGGATGGTTCTGGGTTTTATTGCCAGTCCTTGACAAGAGTAGTCCTGCATGGCTGCAGTACTTGCTCGGTGTTCCTTCTCTGTCCATTCTTAGGGTAGCAGCTCCTGCCCACTGCAGGCTGCCCCTACCTGCCCTTTCCATGCTTTGTCCTCATGGCTCCCACAATGAGGAGGGAGAGGATATTGGATGCTATTTTAGTAATTGAAAAACACCTCTTTTCAGTGCAGAGAAAACTATAGCCATTGTCTGGACTTGTCAAAAGCACAATGAAGCCACTTTTCCTTAGGTCTTACCTTTTCCAGTGTGTATCCCCTTTTTATATAGCTTTTTCCACTATCCTGTTGTCGGAGGAAAGTCTCTAGTCAACATGTTTCAGACTGTGTGGATTTTTATACATAAGCTTTTGATGCCATTTTGTATTGTCCCAGATATATTTCTTTTAAAAGAAGCCACTGAGAACTTATTACTTCATGTTATTGCTTGTTTTCTCAGATGAGACAGAGATGAATTTCCTTCTCTCATCATCTGAAACCTTGCTACAGCTTAGCATAATATTTAAGATTTCTAAATTACGTAACCCACCAGGTTATGGACAAAAACCTTTTGCCTCAGGTTTCCAGACAATCCCTGAAAAGAATGTTCTGCTCCTCACCGCTAATTATATCACAGCTAATTGCAGTGCCTGTGCTGCTGGAGACAGCTGCCACCTGCTCCTAGGGGAACTGGTCACCAGGCTCATGTGGACAGAGACCCTGCTGGGGTTTGACAGGGAGGGAGTATTGCCAGAATGTCTGTGGGCATCTTTGTGGGTAAAACCTGATGCGCTGTGACAGTCATCACCGCTTTAACTCAGAAGCCCATGGAAGAGAGAGCTCAAGTATCACAAGGCAATAGCGACAAGGTTTTCTGTTTCAGGACAGGAGTGAAAGGCTTTGTCAGGGATTTAGTGCAGTTTTTCAGAGAGCAAACTGACTTACAAAAGATGAGCTTCTATCAAATATTTGCCCTACAGTCAAAGGGACTGGTGCAATTCAAGATGTCCCATCAAAGAAGATAACTAATAGCAGGAGAAAGCAGGGTTAGCGCTTCAAATCAAGTCACATGCTTTGCCTGATAAAAGCTATGAAGACCGAATTAATAAGAACTGATCTGGGAAATCCAACCCACAACATTTGGCTGAGGAGATCCAGCTACTACCAAGCATCTCAAACCGACTGCAGCAGCTGTGAGTGTGGCTGTTGTATTTACTCACCCGAAGTCACTGTGCCTGAGTCAGCTTGGAAGGTTCATCTGATATAGTCCAGTCTAGTTGGGGTGTTCCTTATTCTGTTTGGAGTGGAAGGGGAGAGTGGCCATAAAGCAATTCTCCCCATTCTCTGGGCTAGGAAGAGCTGTGTGCTAGGGAAGTGCTCTGGACTAAACTGTTTCCAGCACAGCTATTTACAGCAGTGATGTCACTGGTAGCAACAAAACCAATGCACCTCAGGAGAGAATTTTCATACTTCAGTAAAAAACCCTAATTAACCTCCTTACTGTATTGCACTCAGGACACTACTAGCATGGCACTTAAATTCCGTACCAGAAGTCTTTAGAAAGAGGGTGAAAATTGCAGTGGTCTCACATCACTGTGTTTGAGCTACCAGGGCTCCATCCTCCACAGGGAAGCAAAGCTGTGCCTTTACCCTACTGGTCAGGGTGAATGCATGGAGCTCACCCAAAGCCGCTCCTGCTCCAGTCAGCACTCAGGAATTCATCCAGTGAGGGATAACACTACAGCAATATCTCCCTGTCAGAAAATCAGCATTAATCACTGTGATACCCCCTGAGGAAACCACGCGGCTGATGCAGACTGGACAACAAGCAGATGGTAAATCAAAGTTCTCCAGGGAGCTGAGCGGCCTGCCATAATGGTCTCTTATGTTGATAATCTTCACTCTCCAGTGTTTTTCAGGCTGTTCTTTGACTGATATTAAGAGAGAGCTACAGCATTGGTTCCCAAAGTAGAGTGAATGTAGGTGGATATGGGAGGAGAACCTGTTGCTCTCTTCTCTGCACTAGCTCCCCCACCTGCTGCTCTTCATGATGTTTGCAATCAAGAGAAGAGGGAGCACTGTACATCACACAAACTAAGGCCATCATCCCCAGGGGCAGAAAACTGCTTACCTATTCTGTCACTTGCCTTAGCATCATGGTAAATCCAAACACTCGAAATAAGCTTAGCAAGGCTCAAGAGGTTAGTAATGGTGTGCAGTTCCCCCAGGTTCAAACCAAGTTAAATAAATACTGCAGAACTCTACTGGGAAGCCAGTTGTCTATTTGAGGATCATAGAACATTCTAGAAATGTGCTTGAGCTCTTCATACAAAGTAAGAATACTGTTGAGCTCGGCCAGATCAGGTGTCTGTCTTGGCTTTATGTCTCACTAAACTCCCTGTTACATTTTACATGACATTACCATTAGACACAGAGGTAGGAACATAATGTGCACCAAATCCTCCTCCTACTACTTGCTACTTCTCTTCTACCCCCCTGTTTAAGCTATTAGAAAATATAGCGCTATGTTTTCCCTTTCCTGCTGAGACCACCTTGCTGATTATTACTATTAGCAAACCAGCCCAACTATACTTTTCACCTCCCTGCTGCATTTTAGCAACAGTCACCAGTGTTAATGATTGAAGCAATAATTTCTATTACTATTTATCATCAAGATGGCTAAAGGCAGCAGTGTAAAATACAATAGAAAACGGTTTAAGATAAATTAGTTGCTTGCTAGATATAACAAAGAAACATTTTAACTCTGATGCTGGAAATAGGAGCTGGAACTCAGGAAGGTAACACGGTGATGTGTGTTATGAGGAGGTTTTCAGTGCCAAAAAAATACAGCAGAAGCATGTCAGGACAGCTAGCAATTCCTGTATCAGCTTCATAATAGCTGGCACAAGTAAATCGAAGCGGACCTAGAAAGCAGGATCAAAGGGCTGTTAAAGATCCAGCACACTAGGTAGATACACCAGCTGACGGGGGCTAAGAACAGCTCCAACCCTGGCAACCTGCTCTCGGCTTGGCTTGGAAAGCCCTGTGGGAGTGCATGTGGCTGCACTATCCTTGCTCTTGTTACCTGTGCTACAAAGTGAGAAGAGTAAGATACAAAGATACATACCCCTGCTGCTGCACACCTGCAGCTGTATGCGTACACATGCTCAGGCAGGCCTAAATTTCCGTGCGTCCTGCGCAGGCTAGTTGTGAAGATACATTCCCTAATTCTCTATTATAATAACCTATGGGATCAATTTTAGTATGTACATTTCCTTTTCCTCAGCCAAAATTTTGTCAGGGTTAGATATACTTTGTTCCTTGCAGAGTGAAACAAATGATGAGAGCAGATAAACAGGCTGCTCTGTGGAAACTGTCTTCCCCATGGGAAGCTCTCTCTGCTTGCGACCACATCTGAAGCCAGACAAAATCAAAAACATAAAATGCACTTGAAATCTCAGCCTCTCACTCTGGACTGTCATAGAGATCTAAATAAATACTGATGCAGGTCTGGGATGGGCAGGTCTGCAGCCGTACTTCCTCTGCAGCCCATGCACCTCCCAACTTGCTGTAAGCACCATGCTGGTGTGGGTGGGAGAACTTTCGTTTGCTTACACAATATTTAGCTCTGACAGCACCAGCTTCCCTCCTTTCATGGGCTCTTTCATCACAGTCCTCAAGTGTTTTCTGTGTGTGGGTGGCACGGATTGGGAAGGGCATATGGGTGTGGGAAAATCAGATAGATCTATGAGCTGTCAGTGATGGCAGGAAGGAGGGAAGGGCACCTGTATGTGGGTTAGTGTGCTACGTGAGATAAGCAAGGAGGGACAAAGCTGGTAAGGCTGCATGACAGTTATGCTTTGTCTAATTGAAAAGGTGACATCTTATAAGTTATCAAATATACAGAAGGGCTCATACTGGAGGGTATAGGTGGTTTTGGTTGAGTGGTTTTCTCCAGAGGGGATAGAGATTTCACAAATGTGTTCTGCAGTGACCCACATCTCTACACAAGAGATTAGAAGGTATGAGGGATTCAAGTTCTAGTGCTATGGGTGGACACAAAAGGCTGGTCTCCTTGAAATGGTAAATACTGGATGTTCATCCCTTCTGGACATGGAGGTGATGGATGTGATGGAGATGATGGACATGGAGGTGGTGGAGGAAAGGCATGAGCATCTGTTTTGAAAACAAAGATAATATTACAACTGATATTATGACACGCCTGGTGGCTGATATGCAAAAACCTCCCAGTTTCTATAAATGGACTTTTCAAAACATGATGGTTATTTGGATTTGAGAGAGAAAAATTGCATCATATTTTTTATGTTTCAAAATGTAATTAGGAATGTAGATGCCTTTAAGCAAAACAGCTAATCCCGTGATTGCTAAATGCAAGTGAGATTTTTGCATAAACAGAAAATAAGGGGTTTTTTTTTAAAAGATTTTATGAAATATGGAAACTCACTGTAAACAGTAATTATTTTGGATAGAGCTGTCTGAGACTTCTCCCAGGAGAACCAAGACACAGTCTGGGGAAACTCATGTGACTACAGTGTAGTTAGAGTTTAGCTGCTTTGCAAGTTATTAGAAGCAGGTACAGCTGTATTATAAAAGAAAAGGACCCTCCAAACTCCTCCCAGGAGAACTGTGGAAATGTAATAAACTATTGTTTTACTGGAAGAGGGAACCATTATGGAGGAAATCTGTGTACTGAAACAATCTTTCTTAAAAATTCAATCAAAGGCAGATGAATTCTGCTTGAATATGATCACTACAAGAATGAAATGTTACTTGCATTTGTTTTGTGTTTAAACCAATTAAGAAAAAAAAACTTTTATGCTTGAAGTTACCTACATAGCACCCATTTCTTCAGGTAGCCTGCCCAAAGGAATTTATGGGCCTATAGTTTCAGATTCATGTCTGTAGCTGTGATGTCCAAGGGGTTTTTTGTCTCATGGCTGCTAAACAGCTTCTTTAAAGATCTTGAGTTCTTTTTGCTGGTCCCCAGGCAGATATTAACCCACGTTCAAGCATCTTCAGTTTGTCAAAGTTTAAATATGGTGCTGGTCCAAGATAAGAGCTGGGGACCAAACAGGAAAGAATCAACGTCGCTTTTCCACCCAAATATCCCATAGAACTGATTTTTTGAGAAATTTATGAAAAATGTAATCATTGAAAACGGTGGATTGAAATTCTATAAAGCTAATATTGCATTAAAAAAATGCTCAAGGTTGTGTCATGTACACACTTAACACTTGAAGATAAGCATGTTTATGCTAGAATCCTCACAAGCTTTACAACATTGAGAAATGTTAATACATGACTAGGCCACCAGTGCTGAACCTCACCCATGCTGTTGGGCTTGCTAAATTGAGAGGTAGCAAAGACCAGCGCCTCAGCATGGCCAACTGTGAGTCCAGGGCCTCGGGAATGCTGTGCCTGGGTATGGCCCATCTTTATTAACTGAGCATTAATAGAGAGCTTCATCATTACAGGTATAAGTGGATGTAACTAAATTATCAAAGTGTCGATAAGCAAACTACTTTTAACCTTCAGGCTTATTTTTTTGTATCTGTGGTTACCTAATCCAGTCAGATCTCATTCTGAGATCCTCTCTTAATATGCAGGTGAAAAGTTCACTTCTAGTGCTTCCTCTTGCTTGTGAAAATCTCCCTTAGTCTCAGGTCAAAATGAGATGATAAAGCTTAAGCTAAGAGTCTTATTAAGCCTTAATTCATAAAGCAGCCTAAAAAAAAAGAGACTTCAGAAAGTCTGCAGTGCTACATATCCTGTAGCATTTCCTACTTACTCTCTGCAATAGGAGCATCACTCTGCAAGAGAAGTACTACACAAAGAACAAGCCTGTGACCTGGTGTTGTGGTTTAAGCTCAGTTGTAAATCAGAAAACCACGTAGCCCGCAAGCTCACTCCCCCCCCCCCCTTTTCCCTCCCCCTCTCCCGGAGGGATGGGGAGGAGAACTGAAAGAATGCAGCTCGCACAGGTTGAGATAAGAACAGTCCAGTAACTAAGGTATAACACAAACTGCTGCTGCTGCCACCATAATAATGATAAGGGAAATAACAAGGGAAGAGAATACAATCTCTCATCACCTGCCAACCGAGCAGTGAACTAGCCCTTCCAGGTGACTCCCGGTTTACATCCTGGGCATGATGTGCTGTGGTATGGAATACCTCTCTGGCTAGTTTCAGTCAGGTGTCCTGTCTCTGCTTCCTTCCGGCTTCCCCTCCTCCCTGGCAGAGCATGAGGCTCAGAAAGTCCTTGATCAGACTAAACATTCTAAGCAGTAGCTAAAAGCATCGGTGTTATCAGCGCTGTTCCCAGACCAAAAGTCGAAAACACAGCACTGCACCAGCTACTGAGAAGGAGAAAAATGACTGCTACTGCTGAACCCAGGACACCTGGGCTCCTAATTTCCGCCAAAAGTGTAAAGCGGGTGGAGAACAAGTGCTGACCCCAGAGCTTTTTTTTCCCTGCTAATACTGTTCAGGACATCTCTTCACATTACAAGCATAGTCTATTTAGGCAAGAAGGTGTCTGTTCCATACCAAGCTGGGCCTTTGGTAGGAAACATAAATTTCATAGGTTGCAAGAACTGTAAAGCTATTTTAAAATCCTCATAAAATTAAGAAAAAAATTAAAAATTAAAAAATTAAAAAATCCTCATAATGCAGAAATATCAAAGAGACCAGCATAAGTCTTCCCATAACATTTTGTTCATAAAAGAAGAAGTCTTCTGCAACTATTGGAAGGCAGATAGGAAAATTTGGCTGTTTTTATTTCATGTTTTGATGTTGAGTTGTTCCAATGCAAGGATATCTTCTTTTTATTTCTGTCACTTAAAAATCACCAAACTGAGATTTACCAAGTATCGTTTCAATTTCCCAAGTCTGAACATGTTTGCAGAATGAGAGGCATTCTATGTTTTATTGATCTGCAAAGTCCTGCAGTATTTGCCCATCCCTTGCTGTCATTTCTTCTTCCACCATAAAGGGTCCTTCATCTGGATGGTGAAGGCAAAGCAAATAACACCCTTTCCATGCTATTCCCAAACCTTAATAGGTTAAAAAAGCAAGAAGTGGGAAGTTAAGGACCCTTCCAGTCTCACTGCTATGGAATCACTTCTAATTTACACTGTCCTTTGTTGCATTCACTTAAGAGGCTTTCAGTAGCAAGTTCAGCTTCGTTATTCTCTGGATTGGAGAGCTAACGGGACAGAAGTACAGATGAAATTATCCAGCTTCAGTTTCAACTATGGAGAATCAAATACTATTTCATAATAATGCATGCAAACTGTCAGCCTACTAAAACCAAAGCACAAGAAAAAATTCATGAAACACATTACAGTGGTTAGCCAAAGGGGTAGAGAGAGGAAGGATTGACTCATGTAGGCTTTCTTGTAATGCTTCTTGAGGGGAAGAGCACAGCTAGGGCAAGATACCCCCAGTGCTTCCTCTTTGGAGGAATACTGATGTTTCTAAAACCCATTACCCATTGCTTTTCCTTGGGAACCCCTGAACCTGGGTTTGTATAGCCAGAATGAAAGATTACGTCCCAGTAGTGTCTGGCTTTCCTGAACAAGTTGGGTTAAGTTCTTATAAAGTATATTCTTACAAAATGTTTTCTTAAAAATAAAAAAGTGAACCAAGAATGATAAAATTTGATATGTACATGATTTCTGGAACCATGCCAATCAACGAAAGAAAGAAACAAAGTAGGGAGGTTTTGCACTCAAAAAAAGGACCAAGTTCCTGTATAAGCAGGATTAGATCGAATTCTAACTGGAGCTCACTTGCATAAAGTGCCAGAATGTGCCCTTAGTACACTAAGAAGAACAGGTTTTGCTCTAAACTGTGGACTCGCCAATTTGAAGACTGGCAGAAAAGTCTGGGTGGGTTGGTTCACTGAATGATGATTAAGACATTTTCAGCTGCTTAATGTCTGAAAAGGAATTTTAGCTGATGTGAACCTGCTTTTGCCATTCAGTAAGCTTTGATTTGGAACACTGAATATTGCTGTCAAAAAAAAAAACAAAACAGATTTAAATTAGAATAGATGCAAGTAAGTCCATTAGGATGATTTGGGGAACATGATAGTTGAAGTAAAGCCTGGTTTGTTTAGCCTAACTAGCCGGAGAAAGGGTTAGAATGAGTTGTTGTAAGTATATTTAAGGGGAAAGATTGAATGATGGAAGGATAAAAATGTTTAAAGAAGGAGAAGCATTTAAGTTGTGCCATAGATGATGAATCTGGCTGATGGAGAAAAAAAATATATGATGGAAGTTATTGTTATTTTCTAGTCACTTCCTTTGTGTGAATTTCTTCCAGAGCACTAACCTTTTGACCATAAAACCACATGTGTGCTTTGTGTTTCTTGGTGCTTGGGGACTTCAAGATATAGCTTGATTTATAATAGCAACAACTTAATTAGAGATCTGTGGCATCTGCTGTGGCATTGATGTCGTGTCTCCTTACCATTTCCTGTGGCACATCATAATTTTGTTGAAGCTATTGGGAAATGGCTTATGCTGTTTGGTGGAATATGGTGTGGACTTCCTCTTGATGCCTCTCAAGTAGATTTGTATGTAGCACACAGTAGCCTAAAAGGACATCAGTTTGGGTATGATTCCCAGTCCTGTGCTTTTGGCAGAACTTCTGACATACAAACCAGATCTGAGGAGCTCTCGGGGAAGTGGGCAGAAATCTATTTCCTTGATGAAAGCAGCCAACTCCTGCCCATCCGCTCTCCAAGCTATTCCTCAGACCCAGATAGTGGTTGGGCTGCCAGCAGGAATAGTTATATTCAGAACTAATGTATATAGTAAATTATATTAAAACCAATTTAATATATTTTTGTGAATTAATATATATGTAGAAGTGTCCAAAGTTAGTCCTTGGTATCATTTCCCCCCAGTTTCATCAAGTACTTGCACAGATGACCATTACATTACAGAACTAACAATAATTTTGACCAAATTCTGATGAAACATGTGCTTGAAAGACCTCAGTCAACAAACAAGCAAACAATCCCCACTCCCCAAAGCTTTCCTGAATGGTGATTCATTTCTATATTCACTTTGATGAGCATGTATTCTGCTTTTAATAACCAGGAAAGGGATCTTTTTGGAGGAAATAATTATTCTGTGGAAATAATGATTTGTCCATTCATCTAAGATGGTAATTAATCCCCAGAAAGTGGATTCATAGTATTTAAACAGTAGTCATATAAAATCTAAATTAAAATTACTTTGGGAAATTGTCCTGGGTTCAGCATGAACAATTCAACATGAGTGACTGCGGAAATATGCTACCTGTAGTTCAGGTCCAGCTGAACTGCATTCTAAAGGTTCATTTGAAAAGTCTTGTTATGAGGACATGTTCCTGGCATCCCTACAAAGCCACATATTTGCTATTGTTGCTGACATTTTCATAAACTCACCAGCTTAGGGCAAACAGGTACAGCCAGTTTTGGTATGATGTAAGAGCTCAAATGTAGGTTACCCTTTTTTAACTCAACAAGCAGGAACTGCATTATATAGACATTCCTGCAGTGAACTTGCTAATTCCCCTCTGTGTCACGTATGGCTTTTTAGCTGTATCAAAAGCATTATATTAAATTTATATTTTGAGGTGATATGGGAAAGGAGTTTCTGTCTGAAGT
This sequence comes from Psittacus erithacus, assembly GCA_009867235.2. Classification (NCBI taxonomy): domain Eukaryota; kingdom Metazoa; phylum Chordata; class Aves; order Psittaciformes; family Psittacidae; genus Psittacus; species Psittacus erithacus. The sequence goes on from WYDI02035512.1 coordinate 15,254, forward strand.
GTTGGATGTTACATAGTGGTTGTTGAAAACCGCCTCTGAAGTTTATCTAATTTTTATGGATACATGTCTGTCTTTTTTTTTTCCATGAAGTCTATTTTGCTCACCTTTGGAAAAAAAACCATTTCGAGAAGTAGGATGCAGATTCTTTCTCCCTTCTTCAAAAAGTCTGTTCTTTGTTGCTTACACAGTTTCTTACAACCATAAGTGAAGATCATACCCCATTTCTCTTTACATTGGCTCCTCTTTTTTCCACTTCTCATTATAGGATGTTATGTTGTTTACAACCCAGAAAAAAAAAAAAGGCTTGTGTCTCCCCTGAAGTGGAACAGAGGGATATTTTTGAGGAACAAAGAAGAAAGATTAACCCCAGCTCAGCTCTGGCCCACTAGTGTGCTGGCACAAGATTGATTTAGAAGAGCACTACAGGGATTGTAGATGCTTCTGTCTGAACAGGAAGCAGAGAAAGCAACAGCTGAAAAACTGCCACAGAGTAGTGAAATCCCTTCTAGTATTGACTTGCTTAGGTCACAAATTGCTTTATTTCTTAGAACAGTGTCTGTTGCTTCCTAATCTAAGAATTGCTTGCAGCCCAGAAAGCCAACTGCATTCTGGGCTGCATCAAAAGGGCCGTGATCAGCAGGTCAAGGGAGATGATTCTGCCCCTCTACTTGGTTCTCTTTTTCACCTGGATTGGAAGCATGAGGTGAGAATTCTCACTCTCCATAGGACTGGAAATAAAGGATATTCCACTCCAAAGTGCAGTAGTCACTGGGTTGTCTTCTTATTTGTGCTCATATAGACCAATCCTAAAATGGGCATGTGTCATATAATTTGTATGCAGACAATAAGATATGAATTTATTGAAAAATACGTTCTCATCTGATGTTGCTCACATATGTAGTCAGCAGTTTTCAGCTCCATGCTTTAGCTGAGGAGTATCTGACTACAGCTAAAAATAATACAGGTCTGGAACAATGTCAGATATGTAAAAAGCATTAATGTCAGTGTAATAATCTTGAATATCTGCTGGAAGGTAACAGCGACTTTTATGGAAGTTTGATATACAGGAAGGTTATGATGTTTCTTGCGCAATTTTCTTTTTCCTCTCAGCCAGAAGCAACAGATGAAAAATGTTTCTTAGTCCTATTAACCATTGATCTTTGTGGATGGTGGAGACATATTTTACAAGGCTGTTCCAGTTGCAATCCTAAACCAACAGGTTATTCTATTGATACAAACAATTATAGAATCAGGTAAAACAGTTTAAAAAAATGCGCAGTATGTATTTCAAAGCTCCTTTTGGACCTAAATTATTTTTGAAAAATAATTAGTCTATCAGATAAAGAAGCAAGTATTTGTCTAAGGCAATAGCAAGCTCTTCAACAGTTTCTCAAGCTGCCTTCCCCACCCATCACTGAACAATCACAGTGGCACAGTTGTTCCCTCTGTAACCCCATTTCTCTGCAGTACTTCATAATAGAACTCCATGTTTCAGAAGGATAGTTTGATAATAAAACCCAGCAGTGATGCTCAGATCATTTCTAAATTTTCTTTCTCTGAACAAAAAAGGATTCCAGATTTGCAGACAACAGCCTTTTCTGAATACAGATACTGCTAGCTCTTCCCCTGCTTTCTTGTCGTGATTGTAACTTTATCTGAGACTGTACAGGAAAGGAGAAAATCAAATGTGCCTTAAAATCTTTTTTTGATGACTGCTTCAAAGTGGCAGTTTTCTTTTGCAATGACCACTTATTCCAATGTGCGTTTGGATTTCTTTAGATCAACATAATCTGCTGCATAAGCAATAACTTTTGCAGCAATGGCAGGAAACACAAGAATAGCTGCATTTCAAAGCGAGATGAACCTGACCGATGTATTTTGTAGCACAGCAGTGATTGCAAATGTCCTCTGATGCTGAACTTACTTGAACCTTGTTTCTTCTTAGTGACATTTTCACATGCAATCTTCTCTGTGTTTAGCTTTTCAATGACATTTTCTCCTACGTTCTATCTTTTCTGGCTTGTTTGAAACCCCTTAGAAGATGGCTGTTTCAGCAGGCCACCGTATTGATGCGGCAGACATGTACAGCATGGTTATTCACTCGTTAAAGCTCTGCTTGGAGACCACTGACAAGGCTGATTGATAGATTTGTTCTTGATTTGAACACCTGCAAATATTTCTGCAAGGGCCAAGCTGCAGAGAATTTGGGTACCTTAACAGTAAATTTAGAGATACTTAGGTTTCTGTCTTTCTACAGTGATGTTCAAACCTCAAAAGCTCCCCATTTATACATCCAAAAATGGATACATACTGTGTGAGGGGACAATTTTCTTGTGAGTAATAATCATTGTTTTACAAGTCATGCTTCTTTTGTTTGAAGGAATTAATTCTGTGACCACCAGAAGGAAATGAAATACCTTTGGCTAGCAGAAAAAGAGAAAAGATTGAGGAGATTTCAGTGATGTTTCATATAAAGATAGCTTATAAAATCCAATACATTGCTTAATGTTGTTTATAATTCTAAATACCTCGCTCTGACTTGCAACTTACATAACATGCTTGTAAGATACTTTGCAGTTAACCTTTGCTAATGGAATTGTGTTGGAAACCATCACTAAGATTCAGAGATACCAGATGACATGGGCAGATTCTTAAACAGAGACTGAACACAGAAAAAATATATTAGTAATTTTTTTAATTTAAATTACAGATGTTCCCATGATACATAAATATGAGAGATGATGTCCTGGGTTCAGCAGTAGCAGTCATTTTTATCCTTCGTAGTGACTGGTGCAGTGCTGTGTTTATGACTTTCG
>WYDI02035513.1:0-24355 GCA_009867235.2 Psittacus erithacus
GGAAGAAATTCTTTACTGTGAGGGTGGTGAGGCACTGGAATGGGTTGCCCAGGGAAGCTGTGAATGCTCCATCCCTGACGGTGTTCAAGGCCACGTTGGATAGAGCTTTGGGTGACATGGTTTAGTGGGAGGTGTCCCTGCCCATGGCAGGGGGTTGGAACTAGGTGATCTTAAGGTCCTTTCCAACCCTAACTATTCTAGGATTCTGTGATTCTATATTTGATTTTTCAAAGTTATGTTGGATAATGGGTGTATGGATGATGGCCATTTAGGTCTTTGATGACAACTCTTCTTATCAATTAAATCAAACTTATGAATTTGTTTTGAAGGACCATTGCCATTTTCTCTCACAATCAACTGGATGTCTCAGATCACATGCATGTGCATGTGAGACAGTTGTCTCCCCTAAATGCAATTGTGATTCAGTATCATCTGGAGCTTGTTCAGTGTAGTGAATTGAAATATTACTGGCACAGATAGCATGTGAGGAGGATTGCAGGATGTACTATAAATGCACACACAGAATCACACTGGATAAATGGAGTAAGAAGATACCAATGTTCTCTTCACTGGGCCCCAGGTGTTAAACAACCATAAAATGTAAAATACAGTTGCTAGGTATGCTAGTACAAATTAAAATTATATGATTGCTATAGTCTAACTACTTATTTGACATGTACATTGAATTGCAGTAGCTGAAATGAAAAAGCTGATTTATAAACACATAACTCAAAAAACTCTCAAGAATCAGTGCAGTTGCCAAAGAACAGAAGAAGAAATGCCTATCATGGGAATGCACTAAATAATGCATGCACACATCTGGTAAAGGACCTGATGAGCAATCCATTAACAAAAAAGCAGCATTCTTCTTCAAGCTGTGCAGGGGAATGGTTTGAAAAGCAGAAAACAATTGTGTGTCATTCTCATGAAGCGAGAATCAGCATTCTGTTGGATATATATACCATACAAAGGATATTTAGGCTGAGAAAGTTGGGGCTGTTCAGCCTGGAGAAGAGGAGGCTGCGTCAAGACCTCATAGCACCAAAACATAGGCGTTGATGAACTGTCATTGCATACCTGAATGTGGATATATAGCAGAATATCTTGCATTTATTCCTCTTCAGCTAATGAGACATCTAATAAGTTAACCCTTTGCCCTTTGGACAGTTTTTCAGATGTTATGAAAAGATGTTAACTGTTTGGATTAAAAAAAAATGTAAAAATTAAAATCCCGTGTGCTTCATGGGGAAAGGAATCTACTTACACACAATAAAGGCCAAAAAAGATCCAGAAGAGAGAAAAACATAGTTTCTGTTTCTAGCGTGAGTTTCCTCAGAGGTGAGTTATTAAAGAAAGATGGTGGGCTTTTCTAGGACTGGAGCTGGTTAAGAAGTTGGGTTTTGCTCTTTTTGGTCACAATCCCACAGAAGCATTGTAAAAAAATGCATGTGCTGACAGATAGAAGTTTGTCCAAGGCCGGCAGGGTGGGACTTAACAGGAGTCCCTCACCTTCTTGTGTAACTTGGCCTACAAAGTAAGAGGTATAGAAGAGTCTTTTCTCTCCACAAATTCCCCAACCACATACATAGACAATTTCAACCTAATCTAAAATGCTGTCCACTGTTCTACTTGAGCAATCACTGATGAGCTCAAACTAAGGTATTTGGACTGTCAAAATGGAGTTCATGACTGAATCCTGTCAGAGAGAGTGTCATTGTATTTGTCAGTCATCCTGTTACTGTAAAGATCTGAGTATTGCATCATTTTGCAAAGTCTGTCAGCTTCCTGAAGTACTCTGGTTCAGTTTCACTTTTCAGTTGTTGGATTTGGGGATATTTTGTCAGCATTAGATACCCTGCCTGACTTTACCTATGGACTTTTTGGTAGTAAATGGTGAGAGCATCTGCTCCTTCCTGATTTTACTAGCCTCAGACTGGTCAGGAAAAACATACTCCTGAGACAGGGGAAATTGTTCTCCAAAGAACCCTCCTGCAGCATGCTCCACCTTCTCTATGTCCCGTGTCAGAATTCATGATGCACCCTAAAATCTCAGATAATCCGACACAAACCAGAAGCAGTAGTTTCTCAGATACTGGTATGGTGGTTTGGGTTACTGGGTTCTCCATTTGCTATACATTCATGCTAAATGTCATGTCACAGGTGCCTGCGCTGGGACTGTTACTAGGCTTCCTTCTGGCAGAGGCACTTGACAGCCAGTGTGTCATGGCACTGCGCCAGCTATTAAGAAGGAGAAAAATGACTGCTACTGCTGAGCCCAGCACACAGTGTCAAGTGAGGTCCCTGCAGCTCCATTCTCTGCAGCACTTACTGTGGAGGAAACTCCAGCAGAGTGTACCCCTTGGGTAGGAGGGGTGATAGATGCCTAGAGATTGGTCCTTCCTTTTTCTTTCATTGAATTATTCAAGAATTAGTTGGGGGAATGTCTGAAGGAGGCTGTGACCCCATGGGAAGCCCACATTGGAGCAGGCTCCTGTCAGAACCTATGGCCCATACAGAGAGGAGGCTGCGCTGGAGCAATATGTTCGTGAAGAGCTGCACCCATGGAAGGGACCCACGCTGGAGCAGTCTGTGCCTGAACGATGAACCCCATGGTAGGGACCTATGCTGGAGCAGTTTGTGAAGAACTGCAGCCTGTGGGAAGGACCAATGCAGGGGAAATTCATGAAGGACTGTCTCACGTGGGAGGATCCTTCACTGGAGCAGGGGAAGAGTGTGAGGAGTCCTTCCCTGACGAGGAAGGAACAGCAGAAATATGTGATGAACTGACCATAGCCCCCATTCCCCATACCCCTGTGCTGCTGGAGGGGAGGAGATAGAAAATTCAGGAGTAAAGTTAAAACTGGAAAGAAGAGGGAACAGTGGGGAGAAGGTGTTTTTAAGATTTTGTTTTTATTTCTCGTTACCCTACTCTGGTAATATATTAAACTGATTACTGTGACAGTAATTGGTGAATGATCTTTCCCTGTCCTTATTTCAACCCATGAGCCTTTCGCTGTGTTTTCTTTCTGCTGTCCAGCTGAGGAGCTGGAGTGATAAGAGGGGCTTCTGTGAGCAACTGACATCCAACCAAGGTCAAACCACCACAACTCAGTGCTGTTTAGTTAAAGCTGTATTTTGTGGAGGTTTGTTTTTTCACTTGTTCAGGTAGTTGTGTTGATTTTTACCTGTGGTCAGACATCATAGAATCATAGAATAGTTAAGGTTGGAAAAGACCTGAAGACCATCTAGTTCCAGCCCCCCTTCCATGGGCAGCGACACCTCACACTAAACCACTGTCACCCTATGATATCTGGTAGTTTACCCATTTCCCAAGAAGGACAAGGCCCTTGTATCCAACCAGCCTGCCCTCCCTGGACAGCCCACCAAGTTGGAGGGTGTTCATCCAAACCTATTCAGGGACCCCACGAGCAGCACCACGTTGGTAGAGGTCAGGGAGATCAGTCTACCCGCTTCCCAAGGAAGAAGAAACCCTTGCATCTGACCTGCCTACCCTCCCCTGGGCAGCTCGCTAAGTCGGAGGGTGTTCGCTTAACCTATTCAGGAACCCCATGAGCAGGAAGTTAGGCCAAATCCCTCACATCAACTATGAAGTTTCCGGAAACTTATGTATATAAGAAATCTATTACATATACTCGTGACAGGATACAGATTTGAGATAGCCGGTGATAGGGACTGACTGAGAAAACAGATTTGGTTTACAATAATATGTAATCAAAACTGATCAGTGATAACACTAAATAGCTAGCAAGATGTTAGTAAGTAAACGCGCATAACACTCAATAGGTGTCCCTGTGGGGGGGAGAAGAGAGATCCAGCCCGTCAAGTGATCCCAGATGTTTCGATGGATGGCTTCTCCCATAACATCCTCCTTCTCTTTTGCCAATTTATACTATTTCTTTATCTTTAGGCGGAGCTTGAGTTGCTTTAGTCATACGTAAGCTCAGTGGGGGGGTGGTCGCAGCCCAAGGTAAGTATCTTTTGTGGCATTATAATGAGCAAATTTCAGCTTCAGAACACGATTTCACTGTCACTGCTGAGGCAGTAGTTGCGGTTCATCTTTCTTGATGATAACTATGCGGCCATCTTCTTTATTCCTGATAACAGGGATGAGCCATGGTACCTCTGTACCACTCTACTCCCCATTTCAAGGATATTACACCACGTTCTTACAGACCTTGTCTGTTCCAAGCACACTCTGTTCCTGGGAGCAGCAACTGTCAAAGCTGCTCTAATATTACAGTCTCTGAGCTGAACTTTGTGAAGCCATATTTCTTCATTTTCCCCAATCTCGGTTATTTTCCTACAACCATGTACCAGTTCTTTATCCGCCAAGTGGTCCATCTATCAAATTGGTGTCTTTCCAATTTAGAGACAAGGATGTCATGTGGGACAGTGTTGAACACTTCCATAGTATTGACACTACTGTAGCTCTTCATCCCAAGGCTGTTTCCCAGGGAAACGGCACAGAAACTTCAGTTCAGCTGCTTCAGGATCTAACAAAACTGCCAACATTTAGCCACTTTCTGATCAGTTTTTGGATAAATAGGCTGTTTCTCTGATTGAAGGTCTTTTTTTGCTGAGCTCAATGTTAATGGGAATGTTATCTTGTGTCATTTATATCTTTAATCACATCTTTAAGCAGAAAAGTAGATGCCTGATCCTAAAATGGTTGATGACTAAAGTACTTATCATTCAATGATGGGGTAGGATCAGAATTGAGTCTCTTTATTTTGTGTTTTCCTGATGTGCGTTTGTAAAAAGGGAGGACAGATTGTGGGTACGGTATCTATTATCAGCTGCAGTTCTCAAGCAGTCATTCACCTGCGTATCTGCTGCTGCAAGATTTTCTCCCAGAAAATGGAAAATTTGGTGTCATTTGTATATAATAATTTGATGATACTGCATTGTGTTTAAAATACCTAACTGTTAACATTTAAAATGAACCAATATATGCCCTAATTTGGAGGAGAAATTGTTTGTTTTGTTTTGGCTAACTTAAAAGTTCTGTGTTGTGGAAAGGTTCTGAAAGCAAGAGAACTTACATCTACCTGACAATATATGAATGAATTTGGGGGAGCATCTACCAGCAAGCAACTAAACCCCCTCTACCACAAAGAAGCACTAAATAAATATTTTTTTTCTAAAATATAAAGTCTTCTCAAGATATTTTGTCCACAGAACTTTTGGCTGCTGATTGGGGTGCTGTAGAGCTCTGTTTTCCTTCAGCCTACACATTGCTGCTATTATCTTCTCTGATTTGTGGATTGCTTAGGCTGCTAGGTCATAGGTATACATGCATAAGCACTGTGCATTATCACTCCCTTATCTTGAATTGTTTATAACTCTTGGCACCCTGGTGTGTACAGCCTTCCTCCAACACGCACCTCTATCAAATAAACTCAGCAAATACCCTCCCCTTCTGTCTTTGTACTTTCCCTTTCAGGTAAGAAGAAAGGTGGGGCATGGCTAAGCCACTTGCTCCTCAGTAGGTGCCTCCTTAAAGTTTGCAGAGGTACCTTGTGAGTCACTTCCAGCTGTTGCCTCTAACACTGAAGTGTCATCTACGTCCAACTTGTATGCAGCTGAGAGAACAATGGGCTCATACTGGAGCGCTCGTGAGGTAAGAATGCATAAATTCAGGCCATAATGCATTAGAAGCTGAGGATCTCTGACACGGGCTTGTAATTGGGATTCTGGTGCCTAGAAGAGGACTTGGGAGCTGTTAGTCCAAATTCATGTATGTATTTCTTTATGTCAGAATGACTTAAAGCTTTGCTGGGATTGGTTGCCCTGTGGAGACACTTTTGGTTGTGGAGGGAATCTCAGCCACAGCGGGGTATTCACATGGAGGCTGGGAAGCAGTCTGAGGTGCGTTGCGGCAGCTTGCTATGGATTTGAACTGAATCTGTGGTTTGATGCAAGCATTATGCAAGTTGGGCTATTCCATAATGCAGCATCTCCTAGCTATGAATACAGTCACACGTGGTGCCCAGGTAGCTGTGCTAGCAGCCACCTGATAGTGGGGCATACAGGAATGTCACTGACTAAAAGCATTGTTTAATCATGGACAGAAAGATGGTCCTAGTTTGCTTTTTTGTGCATGACTGACACCCAAGAAAATCTTGATCTGCCATTGTCCATAACCTCTGAGAATACTGGTTTTCATTATTTCTTTTTTTGTGGAACAGAACCAGGAGGGAAAGCCCTAAATCTGCCTGTTGGGCTCCAGGGAGTCAGCATAATCTGTCCTCTTCTCAGTTTTGAAATTAGTCTGCTGTTTGACTATGAGCAAGTTATTTAGTCATTCTGTGCCCTGCTTTCCATGTTGTAAAATGGAGATTATAGAGCTTCTCTCCATAACACAGGTTTGTGTTAGCTCAAGTGTGCGTTTATGCTTGGAGACCTCAAATGTGGGATCCCAATGTCTTAAGAAATCGAAAGTGTGAATGCCTAACCAAGCTGGTTAAAGAAACTCTAAGGATCTATAGGTTCATCCTTCTAAAAGGAGGGGAGAGTAATGAACAGTCTGGCAGTAGTCTTGGTGTGGAAAATGCACATACAAAGCAAGGAATAGGGCTGTCCTTCTTGCTCTTCCCCTTGCCCTTAACCACTGAAGCAGCCTCATGAGAAGGCAAAAGTAGAGGCTTCCATCCAGAGCTTGAATTCAGACAGAAGACATTAAAACATACCCTTCTGTTTTGGAAAGAGACATAAAATACAGACCAAGGTCAGCTTATCACAGTCCAAGAGTGGCAGGGGAACTTACATCCAACTCAACTGGATCAATTCCCAACTGGAAAAAGCAGAGGACTGACATAATCCCCTTACAGGGATTTAATTGAGTCATTTTGCTAGCAGGGAGTGAAAGAGGCATTAGGTAATGACTTCCAGTGAAGCAATGGCTAAAGTTTCAGGTACTAAAATATGCAAGAATTAATAATTTGTTTGTGTTGTGTCTAGTTATTTCTTTCCTCATGTGCGTGACATTTCAGCTAATGATCCTTTTTGCAAATGACCAACATCTGGTTTGGATAGGGAAGTTTCATTAACATCTCTTCCTAAGCTGTTTTCTTTCATGTAGGTTTTGTTGTGTTTGTGCTGATGGTGCCTCACTCACTGAACTGTTTAATTTTCCTCTTGGGGCGTGATGTTGTTGAACATTGCTAAGACACTGAAACCTACAGCGTTGTGATTATACATTTTACTAGGAATTGTTTCTGTTTCCTAAGAGTTCTTTGTGTTCTCTCATTTTCCTTTTCCTAACCGCAATAGCTGAACAGCTCACTACTTTTCATGTATTTGCTCTTCACTATTTCTGGGAAAAGTTCCTGATACAGGTTTTAAACGGAAAGTTGGAAATTTTGACTAAATAAAATTATTTGAAGAAAATATCTGCTTTCATGTAAAATTTCAACGGTTCAGGAGAATTAAACTTATTTTATCTTTGTCTACAGACGTTTAACAGAGGTGCTTCTCATGCACTGTCACTTTTTCCTAGCTATATTTCTGTCTTAATTGTTATAAAGATTTCTTTTATATTAAAAGGTCCTGTAACGTAATTTCAGCATTAATTTTATTTACTATGTTATCAATTTTACCGTTATTCCTTCTATCAATGGCATACATAAACACAGGAATATCTGCTTTTTTTCTGCCTCTTTTTTTTTTTACCTGTACATAGCCATGGTTTTAACTTCCAAAACAGGGCAAGTTCATTTTCCAGTTTTGCTGCGCAGCTTCAAAAATTCCAACACACAATGGGAGGGAATATTTTATGAGGCATAAAATGTTTAATATTAATGCAGGCAATAACTTTGTCATTTTTCTGCAGAATGAAGAATGCCCGTGCTGCTCACTCTCAGTGAAAATCATAAGAATGAGAAATCTGAGAAAGGTAGATTTGTGTGAGTATCACAGCTTTTCCTTGTGTTTCTCAGTAGTTCAGTTCTGACAGCAGAGAATATAATCAAGCACCGTAACTTGTATCTGTGTATGAAGTGGTGCCATGATTTCAAACGTTGATACATATTTGAATCTGAACTATTCTTAGAATACAGTTTTGTACAAACAGTGCCTTCCAGTTGATAGAATGTTATTATTAGCAGAAATATCAAAGGTCTACTGTGGTGTACTGTAAAGTGTCTTAACTGCTAATAAGCTTCAGAGCCAGCTTTGCTGAATAAATTTAGCTGTTAATTCTCAGTTGCAGTTTTTGATGCACTGAGATACAGGCTGCCCCTTTGTTTCTCAACAAAAATGCTGGCACTGATGTAGAGTGGCTGTAACATGGGGTAACATGGGAGCTTTGGTATCATCTTCTGTACCTGCCTGTTTTTCTACAGCCAGCAGAAACATGTACAGATGCTTCTGAATTTCTTTTTGCTTTAAATCCTAAACTATGCATTTCATGGCACGTGAATAGAGTCACTTGAATGTAGTATGTAGAATGATTAAAGAAAGTAAAGATAACTAGTTAGGCCTACATATCTGTATTTCTGTAAATATTTGCTTTCTCATGATTAGACTTCACTCAAAAGTGTTTTTTTTAATGATACTTTGTGTGGGAATGCATTAGTTATGCAATAATGTATTTAACTATTTGTACATATTTGAAATATATTTGTTTCAAAGTATATTTTAGGGAAAGATTTTATTTCCTACTCTCATTTCTGTGCAATTTGAAGCTGTTAAGTGAGTCAGAGGTGAGAAGAGAGATTTGAAAGATGACACAGAAATAAATCAAACTGAAAAAAGCCATCAGCGCTTTGTTGGAGTCAGAGTTTGATTTTACCAGGCTGTGGTTTTTAGAAGCCTGCCTGTCAAAAATAAGTATGCTTTTCTTTTCTTCAGCTGTGTCACTGCACACCTAAAATGCTCTGTTTGTGCAGAGGGGCTGCTACCTGCAACCCACAGCGTCCATGTCTCCTTAGGTCTTGCACATGTCATATAATATAGGACTTGTTATTTCATTATAGGATAGCTGTGGCAATCACCTATAATCATGATTTCCTGACCCTTACCCTTGTGTCATACAAAAGGTTGTATTCATACATGGTGTGAACATCATAACAAGAATTGGGCTACTAAATGTGTGTTGAAATCTTATAGGAATAAGGCTTACTCACGAGTAAGGAGAATTTGCTCCTATGTTATTTAGGTTATCAGGCAACTATAATCTGAGTAGTACACATCATTCCCAAGACACAGTTGCAATTTCTGGGCATGTTTAAATTTGGCTAAATTTTCCCTGCCAAAAATTGCAAGAATAGTGATGTCAGACCCGTCCAAAGTTTCATTAGGATCAACAGTTGCCCCCAGAGCTGGCCTTCAACAAAAGCTTTTGGGCAAGACAAACACCAAAGCATGCTTTTGCCTGCCCCACTTTCCCAAGAGATCTGTGGTTCATGAGGTCTGTGGCTTAGAGATCTGGCTCCTGAGGCAAAAGTAGTATAGCATTTAATTACCATATCCAAAATACTTGGCACTTGGAGGCCACTAAGGGATTTTACTTTGGTATCTTCCAGTTCACTTTGCACTGGACCCAGATGCTCTTTCTCAGTGTCATAGAAAAATATCAGGCCCAGTTCATATATACTGGTCTATATACTGATGTTGTTAATGAAATAGTTACAGATACTTCTCTTTTTTCTTCTTTGCCTTGCATGGGCAGCAGAAATGTTTACTTGTGAAAACCTTGTCCTCTTCAGGGCAGCCTGAAAAGGCCTTTTTTGCCTACTAGTTAGGGTTAGTGCTTACATAAAGACAATTGCCCCCTTGTATTTATTCCAAAGATAGCAGAAAACCTATCATTATCAGCTACTTGACTGCAGCTGCCTCATGCTTTAAGAAAGCTTTGTGGCTATCACAAACCTTCATAAATGCATTCACCATTTCTGCAAAATCTGGATTCACTGCCTGGAGGGTGTTATTTCTCTGCAACTGTATAGAATGGCATGTGGAGATTCTGGAGAGAAGTGTTTAATTGCCCATAGTCTGAACATTGATTATCCAACAGTGCCAGCTTGAGACACTGGCAAAATAGTGAGTGAGCCATTGACAGCATCAGAAGGAAGAGTTACAGACTGAGGCACTTGGGCTCTCCATGTCCCTGCTTGGGCTCTCCATGTTCTCCATGTACCCCACTACAGTGCACAGTGACACACAAATGGCTGTGCTGGGTCAGACCAAAGGTCTCTCCTGTTCCATGTTTGAGATTGATCAAAGACAGGTGTCTGAAGAGGAGTACAGAGCAACATCCCAGTCTGTTCTTGAACCTACATTAACTGTACACAGCAACAACAGTCTTTTGCGTAGTCTATGGTTTCCAGGTCACAGAAACCTTTGCTGCAACCTCAATGTCTCATATGTTTAGTGGCAAAACTCAGTTTTGCCTTCACTGCTGAAAGGCCTTGATTTTGTTCTGCCATTCAATGACTTCCCATGGTCTTCCCTTACTTTCCCTGTCAGTTGGCACAGTGGAGATTGAGTTTCAGAAGGCTTTCCACATGTAGGAAGGGATTGGTTGTTGCAAAACCCTTGTTTTCCAAGGGTTCGTCCACCAGCCAAGATGACTGGAAGAGGGCATAGCTTTCATCTTGAAGTCCCCTGCCCATTTCTTCATAGCTTTTGAAGAATCCTTGAAGCCACTTTTAAGCAGGGATCTGCATTTCCACCATTTAACCATGGGAGAGTTTCTTTCTGGAGAGACTTCTCTGCTGGCCAGGTACCAGTGCATTTCACCTCGTGTGCTGATGACAACAAGAACGAGATCCACGTTGTGTAAATTTCTCAGCACAGGTCTTGTTTTCAGCATCACTGCCCAGGCCTGCCTTGCTGTGTATGATCCTATCAGAGCACACCCGGCACTCACTGTTCCCAGAGGCTGCCACTGCAGTCAGCAGGGCACGAGCTGCCTTGTAGAGCTTGTGGATCTGGGTTAGCACTGCTCTTTTCCAGGTGGCAGGGTTCCTTGATCTTCCGGGCGGGAAATAAGTATCTTCCGCAGAAAGAGAAACTTGTTTGTTTCATGGACTACACATGAAATATAAAGTAACATCTTCTACAGACATATATTTCCTAGAAATATTCCTTTCAGGAGACAAAAAATGTCTTTAAAAATATTGGACTGCCCTACTTTTTATTAGCAAGAGCCAAGGCTCCAGAAAGCTTTTCCTGGAACGGTCTACAGCTACTTTATTTTTTTTTCTTTAATATGAAGGGCTGATTTCAATCAGCATTCTCATCAAGCCTTAGGCCTGTCTTTAACTACAGTATTAAATCTTGGTCCTGTTAAATCTATGTTTTTGTTGCTGTGAAGTTTCATAGCAAACTCCCAATACTACACTGTTCATTGATTTTAAAAGTTGAAAGGCAGTATTACTAATGTTTTTCCTTATATCACCTAAATCCTGTGTAATATCATCAAAATAAAGAAATCCTCTTCATTACCATGTTCTCCAAAGGAAACTACTGCGTGTGGAAAGGAATGACTGAAGAAGTGCACGCAACATGCTGTGTATACTTCTTACCTCTATCTCTGTATCACCACTGTGAGGGGGCAGCAGCAGTCCGTTTGCTTTAGGGTGAAATCTCTTCCCTGTCAAAATGAGTGTCGTTGCTGACTTTTGCCATGGCTAAGAAAAATCCTGGGACGTGGTCCTTTGAATAAGAGCTTTGGTGTCTTTTCGGGCCATCTCAGCTGAGCTTCTGATGCCACAGGATGCTCAGACAGGCTGCCTTTACATTACTAGAATGAAACCCTAAAAGCAGCCCAAGACAAATGCTTGACAATAGGAATCTGCACAAGGACAGAGAAGTAGATACATTAATAGTTGCCAAGTTGCAGTGTGGCCTGTAAACAAGGATTTCCTAACTGGTTAAGAAACTGAAACAAACAGGTATAAAAGCAACAGTTAATCACCAGAAGCTCCTCCCTGTGATGTCATATCCTGAAGCAGAGCTTTTCTGACTGTAATTGTAAGTTGTTTTGATCAAGATCTAATTGCATAACTACCAAGATACCTGTCAAAATGGAGCCCTGGTACTGATTGATGTTTATAATAACAAAGTCATAACCACAGTTAATAATAGGAGTGATAAATGAATGGATAATATCAGTGAATATTATGTGAATCAAGTTCAGAGCTACAGTTCTTAATCTCCGTTCCTTTCTATTCAATCTTCTTTTTGGCTTCATCTACACGTTACCCTAGTCTGCTTCCATGCTTCTTCTGTTCATCGCTACCACCTAAACACATGCAAAAACCTAGTTTCCCTCAGGTTTGTGTTCTCCTTCAGCATTGCGTGTTCTGTAATCTAAGATATTTTTCCAGTTTTTTCTCTTTCTGAAGTCTTTGATGGTCATGAGGGAATGCAGTGTATAGAGTTACCGTGTATTGTATTATATTGCATGCAATTGTATTGATTGCACACATGGCAAGAAGCATGGAGACAAAAAACCTGCTCTGTGCCTTGGTAGCATAATAAGCTGCCACTGAAAAGGACAATGCTATGTGTAATCAAGGAGTTCATTAATATGTTATTTTTTTGGGATTCTTGGTCAGGGCACCTCCCTACAGCTATGGAAATAACTACATTTCTACTGCTAGGAATCAGTGGATTGTATGTAGGTACACATGCATTTTTTGCAGCCATGCTGGCTTCTGTGTATTTCTACATGCAAGAACAGAAAGCTGTTCTGGTAGTTAAAGGTATTATGTGCAATTTCTGCCCATGACTTCCTTCAGATTCTTGGTGTAACCCTGGGAAAGATGAGTTTCCTGAAACCTTAGTTTCTCATCTCTAAAGCAAGGACTTCAGCAAGAGCATTAGGAGTCTCACAGGAGCATTAGGAGGATGAACTGATTACCATCTGAAGGACTGGTAAAAAGAGTGAAGAACCTTAGGTAAATATTAGGCTCATCTCTGCCTCAAAGGCAAAGGTGAGAGCAACTACCATGTTCTAATACGGTACCAGCACAGGTGGTATTGCAGCTGTTGTCCTTCATGGAACAGGACTGATCTTTAAAGACTTTTGTGATGGCAATACATGTTCCTTTTAGACTTCATTATCCTCTTGTTTAGAGGAAGCTTCTATTTGAAAAAGCTTCTGAAATGTCTTATATTTTTTAAAAAATGTCAAAACCTGTTTTAAAACAGGTTTGAAAAGGGTGGAGACAATGGAAATGAACAAGGTAGAAGCCTGGGTGGAGAAGAGAGGCTGCAATGACTAGGTGACGGTGGCAGCGATGTAAAACAACACAGTGCTTTGAGAGGATGCAGATCCATGCAACGATTCATGACGCTTCACTCTTCCTCTGCTTGCAGTTAAAGGCAGTGGCAGAATGCTCAGATGTGATTTTCTAGTTTGCACTTTGAAAGTTCCAGGAAACCTGGATGGATGTTTCTGCTGTGTTAATGTATTACACAGATATCATAAGTCTAGGATGCTTCCAAATGTATGGAAGCAACTTCCACTGTTGTCAACCAATAAGTATGTGCTTTGATTTCTGAATAGGATTTCTGTAATTACAAATTTCCTTGGGCTGAGCCGTGTAACAGCTTCTCACCACTTAGGAAAGTAGGCTGAGCATTGCCTTTTCTCATGCTTGCAGCCTCCTACATCTTCTTAAAAGTTATTGTACCTTGGCGTTTTTGATCATCCTTGATAAGGACCATACTTCACTCTATGTCCTGCTTACTGTTGCACAATGATGTCTTGAGTTTAGGATCAAAGTATAATTTGCTTGACACTGAACAGTAACCACAAATTGAATGTCAGCAGATCTGTGTTTACAGTACTTTTCGTTTTTATTTGGACATAAAAAGGAATCCTAAATAATATGAAGATTGATAACAAACATTTGCTTATTGTAGGAATTTCTTCATTATTTATTTTTGAGATATTCCTTTGATGGGGGAAAAAGATATAACCTGTCATCTTCAGTATTTTATCATGGAAAACCATAATTTTAAACATATTTTTATTGATTATTTCCCAATAGATTTTTCTTATACACTGTTAAAGAGCCTGCAGTGTCTGTTCTAGTTCTGCCCTGGTTGTTCCAGTTTCATCAAGCCAGCAGTATCTGCAGCTCTTCCAGTTATGCATTAAGCAATGTGACTGATATTGTAAGCAGTGATTCATTCTTTCCTGTACCCTCTGAGGAGAGACCTGTTTTGTTTTATGCATCTGTACTCTCTTAGTGCTCTTTTACAAGCATCTAGATGAGTACTGCTGAGGTGAACTGCATGATAAGGAGCCTGTGGTATGTTTTAGTCCCGATGGATGTTTATTCAGAAGACTCAGAGCAGTGCCAGGGACAGCCATGCCCTCTGGTGAGATTCACAGAGCTTGAGGACCTTTCTCAGTGATGGTCTCCAGAGAGGAGCTTCAGGCAACCTTTTTGCTGAACCAAAGACTTTTATTGCCTTGTAGATAAGGACCAAGAACTCAGATGTGATTTGCTATTACGTGGGAGGCCAATGTAAAGTAGAGAGGCAAAATTAACACGGCTGCGATAGTCCACATTGCTGAGAAGACACATGAGAATGTCCATGTGAGACTATGGCTTCTCTCTTGGGCACTTGGTATTACTGTATCTTCAGCAGGAGCTGATAAAGTAGTGCTGCAGTAGTAGCCAGTGAAGGTTAAAATGAAGATTCACTCAAAAATGTTGGTGCTGCTGCTTGCATTGTATTCTGCTATTAAAATTGCAGTCTTTCTAAATGTCTCTGGCAAAGGTATTCACCTTTCCTACTTGTTCAGCTCCAATCTTTACTACCCTTTTTGGAGTGCCCTTTCTGTTCAAGAAATTAAAATAGACAAAAGCGGTCTTGGATATAAATGTTCCTTGACAGTCAGATGTACCTATTCTTAATGCTTTCATTCATTCTTAGTTACAGGAAAGAAGTCTTGAACTGTTTTATCAGTTGGGAGTCCTGGAGGACTCCAGCCAGAACATGAGCTTATTTAATTTCACTGTGAAAATAGGATTAGTTGTAGTCTTGTGATAAAAGACAGTCTGGAGGCTGTGTTTATCTGTGGCTTACTGTGATTGGAAGGAATCTTGTGGTAACATCTTTGTAGAAAAGACATCTAAAATGTAAAGACTTCACTGCCAAATGTTGGCAAAGTATCCAAGTAGTATTTATGTCAGGATGAAACATTGCTGCAATGTAAGCTGTTAATCCAGCTGAATGAGCAAGGTCCTTAACAAATAAGCCAAATAACCAAACTGTAATCTTCACCTGTGTGTTATGCCCTGTAGGTCCAAAATATAATTCACCGGGATGTTCCTATGGAAATACCTAATTTCTAGTTCCACTTTGCCAAAAGAAGGCATATGTAAGGGTGATCCAATGACACTTGCACCTCTGTTAGCATGTACATATCTTGCAAGAACATCTACATATACCCAAGATGCCACTTAGGTAATATAATGTACCCCTGTTTCCTTATGGAGGAGTTGGAGTGGAGGGGAGAAGTTGTAGCACTGCTGTTATGGGCTTCCTGCATTACATTGTGTTGCTTTATGTATTATTTCTTTTGACAGTTATATTGAATAGTACACAGAGGCTCTAGGTATGGATTGTTGCCTTGTTACTTGGACACTGTACGTGTTTGGGAAGGAAAGGTAGCAAAATGCCCAATGAACATACATTCTTACTTTATGTGTCCCAGAAGGAGTTTTGGAGACAGTGCCTGGGTACCTTGGGATTGGTTTCTTGGGCTGGTGTACAGTATGAAGATGACCGGTTAGTTGGTTTCCATGCAATATAATTGACATGACATGTTTATCCTGTTTATTGCCTTCCAGAATAAACATGGGCATCACGTGACAGCAATTCCTTATGACACCATGTAGGTTCACCTGGGCTGGTCCTCTTCTGAAGCAGGCTCAAGTTTACCTTGTCAGTCACTCTTTGACATATATCTGGGGACCAATACCATCTGAAATGAGTTACCTAGAAAAGTTATAAAATCTCTTGCTAGAGCTAACTCTCTTTGAGCTGGGGCAGTTTTCCTAATACTTGTATTTATTTCCCTCTGGCTATGGAGAGCCACAGATCTTTGTTCTCTTTATAGCAAACATTTGGACATTACAGATGACTATTATGTTATTTGACAGTCTTTGTTGTTGTTGTTGAAATAGCAAACTCAATTTTTTCAGCTCTTTCTCATGTGCATGTTGTTAAGGCATGCTCGTTGACTCATGTGCATTGACTAAGGCATGTTAGCCTTAGTTAATCCCCTTCAATCTGGACATATTTGATTGTAGAAGCTGGAAACAGTTAAAGCCTTTTACTGTGAAGGAAGGAAAAAAGAGAAAGAGAACTGCAGCGCAGAATGCGCTGAGCATCTGCTTGTTCTTGTGCAGGGCTGAGAGTGTATGCAAAGCAATCTCAGCACTAAATCTCATCACCTATACCATGTTTAACATTTTATATTTGGGATCTGATCCAAAATTTACCTTAATCTGTGTTATCAGATATGTCCTGCAACATTATGGTTCTGGAACATAATTTGTTATTTTTCATGCAGTGACTTGGCTCGAATTGTCTGGTTTTAGGTTCGAGTATCTTTGTCTATCTGCATTCTTATGTTGGGCTATGTTGAGATTGAAGCCCCACTAGCTGCTAACTGAGCTGGTGTTACATGTGGATTATCAGGTTGTGGGACTTTGTTTTTGCTCTTATTAAGGGTGAACCTTTCTAAAGATTAGACTAATTTCTCAAGTCAGATGTAGGTCTGTTGTGTTCGGAATGGGTAAAAGACTCAACAGAGATCCCACCACATCTTTATCTAGATACAAGATTATATGTCACAAGTTTAGAGCTTCTTTGATACTCTGAAAATATTAAATGCCAGTCTTTTAAATCAGTATTCATAGCTAGTAGGTACAACAAAACAGACTATAAATGAGCAGATTCTCTAAAACACACATATCAGTAATCTGTAATTGACTGGCACAGTTGCTGAAGAAACAGATATGCTTACTTCTACCTGCTTCTCTGGCACCATCTGGGGAAGTAATTATGCAAAGTTGATATTAGTTTTTGCAAATGTTAAAAACCTATGGAAGAGAAAGGTAAAGAAATTATTTTACCACCTCCTTTAACAATAAATTGTTATCTAAAGGTACATTGCACATATTCTGCATTTTAAAATTGTAATAATAAGTCTAAAAGTATCCTAATGTTACTTATAAGAATTATAGACATCTGCATTTGCAATGTTGAAGTAATTTCTTCCCTGCTATGGACAATAAGGGGGAAACTATCAGACGCATGCTGAAAGGCTGGAAGATGTTTCATGTTCAAATGGCATCAGAAGACTGACAGATAGATCATACATAATAACCTGATGGCACAGATTGCTTTAAGCAACTCCTATTCATTGCCACATGGGTTATATCACAAGTTTAAAGAAAGTGTGGAATGCAAAGCAAGAGACTGGTAGAGAAAGAGCAACATAATTACTGGCAAGGCACAATCTTCTTGTGGGTCATGTGGAAATATTAATAACTAGTTATTTTTTGTATAGTGCTTTTAGTCATGGGATGTCAAAGCAGAATGCAAAAGAGGAAAGGATAGTTATCACTGTTTTATTGATGGGGAAATGCAGATAGATAAGCAAGCTAAATTTAAATGGAAGCAATTGCCCAAAGTGACTTAGCCTGGAGCAGAGCTGGGACTGGAGCCAGCATGTCATACCTTTTCCAGCAGGTTACCCACTTGGTCATAAAGCTTCCCAGAGTGTTTCACACAGTACCAAACTGCCTGTTATTGCACCCAAATCTAACATGTTACTGTGATTACAAAGCAAGGTTTTAGAACTGGAGACATTAGAGACAGTTGTAGTTGCCCAGCCGACTAAAGAAATGTCTGCTGTCTAAAAATAAGTGCAAACAGTGTACAGAGGCAAAAGACAGCAGATTTGCTGTACACGGGAGGGCTGGAAAAGGTGAATGACGGTGTAGAATTGCATCACTCTTCACTGTTCAGGGTCTCCGTTTATTATCACAGGTTCACAAGACATCAGTTCCTTTATGTACTTAGGAGTAATTGCCCAGCAGTGCTCCCTGCTAAAAACCCATTATCATCTTAGCAGTATTGGAGAGAATCCTGACTACCAAATACTCTACATACATCAGGTTATACACACAGAAGGAAAGTTAATTGCACAGGCATAGATGTACCCAGCCAGTTTCTCACCTAAGACCTCTTGCAATCCCCAACAGACATGCTAGCGCCCGGAAGCAGTGTCCAGCATAACTGCCTACCTGGCTGGGGGACTGCTTGCCTCAGCTTGGGGTGGGGGGCTGTTCCTGGGAGCCAACCCCAAAGCAGTCCCCATGTATTATGATTTAATGCCACACTTGTAGCTAACTGTGCAACCCTGTGTTACATGCACACCTTTCTCAGAAGTTAGACGTTTCTTCAGTATCAGTGCTCAGAGTTTTAATCAGTAAGGTAAAAGTGGATTGCTATTTTTGAATATTTGTTGATGGTGAAGGGATGTGATTACATGTTGGATGAGACATGCAATGTCTCGTTGCATGGACTGGACTACAGATATGTGGGTGCAGCAGACCAGAGGGGGAAAATTCTTTATATCCAGACCCTCTTTAGCTCTTCTGTTCCCCTCTTAAGAGCATAGGACAAAGTTAAACCCTTGTCCAAGTGCTCAATTAGTTAACTAAGTATTTTATCCTTTAAAAAGCTTCTCTTAAAATGTAAACCTTTTTCTTCTCTGTCACAGAAATCAGGTGATTTGTAACAAACAGGGGACATCCCAATACTGGATTTTGTTCAGTAAAGCTCGCTCTGCATATTTTTTTCTTACCAGTTATCTTTATTGCAGTAGCTTCTTTGAATCTTCACTAATGACCAAAGTTCCCACCTGCAGGAGAAAACAAATAGCAGTGAATGCTTTTGAATAAGGACCTGTCAGAAAAGCAATAGAAACAATATCTCCTTTTTGCAGCTTGCTGTCTATACAGCGCTATAAAGCTATGTTTTAAGATATTTATAGTAATTTGCAAGTTACAATGTGTCTTTTCAAATGCAGTTAGTCAAACTGATTGCTACGTAAGCCTGTCCTTGCCTACTGCTTCCCCTGAGACCGTCAGGACCAAAACTGTCAAGAACTGCAAAGATCCAGTGTGGAATGAAACATTTTGCTTCAGGATCCAGAGCCAAGTAAAAGTAAGATGCACAGTGACTTTGTTTTTCTTTTGCGGCAGAGATCTCATTGTGTGATTGATATGTATAGCACCCTAAAAATAAGTATGTGTGAGGGACTACAAGGACATGGATAAGAGGATGTGGAACAGCATGCAGCAGCAAAATTATTTTCTGCTATATGAAAGATAAACAAGATATTTCACAACTGTTCGTGTAATGTCCTGTCACTTTTCACTTTTTCTTGTTTTCTTTTTGAAGCTCCTGCTTTTCAACAGTAAAGGTGAGAATTTTGGAGTAAATTGAGCAGATAAAAGACATTCATGAGCTTAGCTGTGGAAGCATAACAGTGATGCTCTTTATTACTCTTCCTTTAGAACAACCACCTTGTGATGCAAAATAAAGTTTGCAAAAGACCAGCTGAGCTTTTACCATTATGATAAATGTAGAGCTTCAGAAGATTTGCAAGTCCCACTGTCCACTTCTTCCAAAGACAGCATCAACATCAGAGTCTAGGAATCCAAAGAGATCAGTGATAGGCCAAGTAAAGCCCAGCTTACTTCACACCTGGGGAACCAAATACTGCTTTGCAACTTGCACCCTTCATTTCCTAGCACTAGTGGCAGAGCAGGACAAGAACTTTTCTGCCAAGTGCCAAATCAGCAGGCCAGTCCGCCAGCTCTCTTGAGAGTCAATAAACTCCCCCAAAAGGGTATTCAGAATAGCTCAAAGTATTGCTGCACCACAGGGTCTCCAGCGAATGATCACTCTTGCATTTATTTGCAGAAGTTGCCCGTGGTACAAGTTCTCAAGCTTCCTTCCACGGAGTCAGGAGATACTGGTCCTGTTTAGTACAGCTTTCAGCTTTAACACATCTGCCCATCTCCAGCCTACATTCAGTGCTTCCCCTGCATCCTAAAAAATTCCAATGTCTTTCAAAATAGCAGTGAGACACAACGTCACTGAACCCTGCAGGTTTGTCAGGGAGGTGAAAGGCAAGGGACAAGTGTTGCAGCATGGGATCAAACACCCGCTGTTCTACAGCCCTTGCACCAGAACCCATTCCTTGCAATGGTTCGTGGCTGAGAGGTCTCTCAAAACTGCAGTAACACACGTAACAGCTGGAAAAAATCTCTTGGCTAAGGGAGGCTGCTGGAACTAGTCCCTCACAGAGTAGTATTTGGGAGGAACTTGCATTTACTTTGCAGCAGGAGACAAGACACGTGGCATTAGCCCCGTAATTTTCAGTGTGTAGCGACAGCAGCATGGCAGCTGTTGCTGTGGGCTGCAAAAAATGTGCCCTGCAGACCTGGGACAATCAAAGCACTCTGGCATGTCTGTCAGTGCTGCCTCACTGCTGTCTGGACTCGACAGACTTCAGTTAAAGCTCTCACAGGTTTCTTTCCAACCACTGCAATTGCTCTGTTCATTACTCACTGACCAGAGCCAGTGTGCTGGTTATTTTCCCCTTGCCTGTCTGGTCTGTCATTGAGGTATTCATTTTCCTAAATCCTAGGAGCCAGAGCTCAGTAAATTCATATAGTACACTGTCACTACGGAAGAGAAAAACTTGTTCGGATATGTCAGGCTGGTTCCCATCAGAAGCAGGAGTGTTTAGTTGAATTCATCTGTTTAGATGAATGTCTGACAAAGTGCAGATGGTGAGGTAGGGCTTCCAGGCTGGTGCTGCGGGCAGCAATTCCCTGGCTCCAGGAGGGACATCCTGCCTGGAGCTGGTAGCATGCAGCCCCACTGAGAGCTGGCGCTGCTCGGTACTTGGCTCCCAGTGATGCTGCCCTCATATCCTCCCTCAGGAGTGAACAGAAACATTGAGCTGCACAGAGAACCCCAGCTGCTTCCCACACAGCATCCCAGCAGTGCAGCTGAGGTCCCTCTTAGCCAGTCGGCATGCTGTGTGTGCCCCTTCTGGCTAGCTGAGAGTAACCAAGGGACAAATCAGCTGATCACTAAGAAAATAAGTCAGTTTTTCAAGCCAAAAAGGGACAGTCTATTTCCTACCACAGCTAGGAAAACTGATCTGCTCTTCAGTGTATGCCTGCCTTCTACAAACTGCAATCTGCTGCTTTTGAGCATATCACCTCCATCACCTTCCATAATCTTTTCAGGCTATTTATAGCTAGTCTGTAAACCAAGTTGCGGCTGCTTCTCTCTGCCTTTTGTTGCTATGTTTCTCTTAGCAAGCATGGTGGGCAGGAACCCAGTGCTGACCTGTCAGCCACAAACAGAATTGTTTTGCTGTCTGAAGCATAGTGTGATGCATTTATGTATATGTCCATGAAGGGCAGCAACCTTTCTGTCTTCTGATTGCACACTTCAAACCCAGATTCACTGCAGCTTGCCATCTCTCACTTGCTAGTTTCTTGCAGAAATGATAGACGTCAGCATTGAGTGTTTGGATTCTGGATCATCTTCCTTTCACTACATTTCAGTTAAATCAGTTCCTTTCAGTTAAATCTGATGGATAAGTAAGAACCTCTGAGATAAGAGATTCCTGCAATTCCCATGGAAATGAGCTGTTGAATATATGCAGAGGCTGAATTTTTTCCCCACTGAGAAAAGAAGCATTTATAGTAATTTGCTCAGCAATCTGGAAGGCATCTGTATGCCAGCCCATGTGCAGCTACCAATCAGGCACACCAGGGGCCTTTACCACTGCTGTCCACCCAAACAGGCAGATGACACAGGAGGGAGAGGAGATTGGTGCAGTGGGAGGAAGGAAGAGGAGATTGAGAGGTGTAGCCTATAAACCCATGAAAACAGGCCTTTGTTCTGTTACTTTCTGTGTATTTTGTCACCAGTTTAACAAAATTATAGCATTTTCTGTAGATTCTATGGTAATTATTTCCATGTGATTCGTTTAATAATAATTTACAGGATATAATTATGCAACATGCAGCAGTTATATGGTGCTTCCTTAATGTATTTCAATCCCTGCTTAAATCCAAGGATCTATTTATTTATTTATTCATTTATTACCAATAGCAGTAAATTCCTGGCCACCAGATGGTTTCCTACAGTTCAGGGAAAAGTGGTGACCTCAAACCAAATTAGAGGTCGAATGTGGTTTTCAATATGGGAGCTACGTGTTCAATGATTCTGCTACTCTTTGTCATTTAAATTAGGGGAAGATCCACAACAAATCCAACTAGGTTAGGTGGAGAATGTATGTCTTCAGTTCTGCGTGGATGAAAGGTTGTGCATTCTCTCTCACTTCCCCCCATCCTTTCTCTGTCTTCCTTAACATGCTGAGAATATCATCTTGTGCCCCCATAAAGGCTCAAAAATAGAGATGTTCCTAATCCTTTAGTTCTGTTCACAGAATATTCTTGAGCTGAAAATCTATGATGAAAATGCATTCACTAAAGACGACCTTCTCTTCACTATCCTCTTTGATGTTGCTAAAATCCAGCTTGGAGAAACTGTTTGCTTGACTTTTCAGCTAAATCCAAAGGTAAGGAATAAAACTGCCTTGGCCACAGGAAGGAAATTTTGATATTACCTCCTAAATCACTTGTGGTAAAGTGATTGTAGGTGGGAGAGTTTACATGGTCAGCACTGCATGTATGTTGTAAATTACCTCCAAACCTTGTTCAGCAAAGAGGGCAAGGTTTACTTCGCTGCCTCAGACATAATCCTGAAAGTTCTTCCTACCTCCTCAAACCTCTTAGCAGAGTTTTCTCATTTTTCTTGTTCTTGGCTGTGTTGCTCAGATAGGTTTTGTTGGAGATAAAAGACTTCATCACCATTGCACAAAGTTTCTCTGTTAGAATTTCCATTCCTTTGACCAGCAGTTGTGAGTTTGGGCATACTCTGGTACAGACGTTGGAGTATTCACTTAAAACCAGATACCCTTCCCTTTAAGTCCTTTGTGTGTACCTGAATATGGCCAAAGATCCATGCAGAAGTGCTAAAATGCATTGATTGTCAATTACCATAACTGTCTCATTACTTCAGTGCATCTGAACCCATGCATGATGACTTCAGCATGGGATTTAGATGCTTTTATAGATTTGCTGATTCACTGACATTTCATGTAGGGTATGTATTGGTATTCAGCTCTATGGTGATATTGGCAAGCAGCTGTTTATAATAACTTGTCTGGTGACTGGTCAATGTATTTTGTGTGTTATAGGAGATCTTTTGATCAGAAGACTGAGAATGCCCTCTGCTATTCAGCAGCATCAGTCTTCTGATAATGTTACCCAGAAAAAACAAGACTTTAGACAGTTTAAAGCCAGCAGTTATTGCAGGCTTAGGAAGGGGGATTGCCTATGTGGCCACTTTACTCTGCCTTATCACTGCACAGACAAGTTCAGTTAGTCTAGGAACTGATGGTTAGTGAAGAAGGGAGAATACTTTCCAAATCACTCTAACTGGATTGCTTTCATTCACCTGAGCATACCCTAGAGCAGGAGGGAAATCTGATTTTAAGAGATGTTTCAGGAGCCAGAATAGTCGTTCACAACCATAGCTAGTGAGAAAGAAAATGAATTCTAAATACTTATAATGAAATTATCTTTTACAGACACAAGAGACACTGGAGGTCGAATTTGCATCGGAGAGCATGTAAGTAAAACCCATATGGGACCAAAGAATTGTCCTTTGCAAAAGCAAGCAGCCAAGCATATGCTAGCATTTAGTATAATATAGTTTAAGATGCTCAGCATAACAGCAACAGCTGGTGTTTATCAAGTTAGTTGCATATTGGCTAAAACTTCATGCTCCTTATCTACCAAAAATTGTTCTGGATACTGAATCATCCCATTATTTCCTGGAAGAAGGAGAAGGATAGTAAGAACTGCAGCCCCTGTGCTGATTACTACAATTATTTACCATTATCATTAAAAAAATAAGGAAGAAACTTTCAGATGTCTGTCAAAATTAAAAATCAGTAACATATTTGAGACTATGCATAGAATCATAAAATCATAGAATAGTTGGGTTAGAAAGGACCTTAAGATCATCCAGTTTCAACCCCCCTGCCACGGGCAGGGACACCTCCCACTAAACCGTGTCATCCAAAGCTCTGTCCAGCCTGGCCTTGAACATCTCCAGGGATGGAGCATTCACAACTTCCTTGGGCAACACATTCCAGTGCCTCACCACCCTCACAGTAAAGAACTTCTTC
>WYDI02035515.1:0-26947 GCA_009867235.2 Psittacus erithacus
ACAGCCACAACTTTCTCAGCCTATCTTCATACGGGAGGTGCTCCAGTCCCCTGATCATCCTCGTGGCCCTCCTCTGGGCTTGTTCCAACAGTTCCATGCCCTTCTTATGTTGAGGACACCAGAACCGTACACAATACTCCAAGTGAGGTCTCACGAGAGCAATTATTGCTCACTCATTGCTCGTCTGTTAAAAAGAAATGGTTTTGCAGTGATTTCTGACCAACAATCCTTTACTCCTCAGTGGGTCATGAAGAGATGTTACAGAAATATGTAGCTGGTCAATAGAAGCCTTTTGCTTTTAAAAGGATTTGAATTAAACGCTTGAAGGTGAAGGTGCAAGGCAGTCTACAACAACCTCTGAGAGACGGAACAAATTAATGCTCTGAAATTTAGAAACAACTATGATAAAAAAAAAAAACCCAAACCAAACATCTATAATTGCAGATTCAAGAAACCAAAGGCAAAAAGACATATAATGTAAAATAATGTGACAATGGAAAATCATATAATACAGTGACCTTTCATCAGGGAACAGAAATCAGTTCTTTCAAGAAGTTTAGTTTGAAAATGATTAATCTTAATACAACATAAATAAGGTCAAGTCTATCAGCAGAGCAAACATTACACATTCACTGAAGACAAACCAACACACATTTATGTCAAAGATGTATGGTTTTGTTCATTACTTCGACACTACTTTCGTGTATCCCAGTTTTGATTTAGTTCCATTGTTTTCTAGTTAACACTTTTTTCTTGGTTACTGGGATCACTGGAAAAAATAAATTCATTTTAATTTTCTCTACAGGTTGGGTTTTTTTTGTTTTTTTTTGTTTTTTTTAAGCTTAGTTTTGTACTGCAGTCAAGTTGTCCAGAAAACTTGTGAACCTTTCCTGAAGCATTCTGTAGGCAAAGACAGTGACTGGTCAGTCTTGTTAGATCTTACAGACACTGCATTTCAGTAGAGCTGGCATAGATGCTCATGGCACAATGCCTGTAGAGAAGGGATGTCCAATACATCAGCTATGAAGGGGATGCAAACTTTGTTTGCCTCCAGCAGGCTGCTCAATAGCTGTTTGGTAAAACAGTAAAACAGCTGTTGTCCTGCCTTTTTCTTCTATGCCATATGCAACCTCCAGAATCATTGACTTCATGAAATCTTTGGCGAAAAGGGAAAAAACAAGCAAACAACAAGGAAACAAACAACAACAACAAAAAACAAACCAGAAGACAAACAAAAAAAGAAAACAAAAAAAAAAAAAAAACAACAACGCAAAGAAGAAGGAGAAAGTGTTTAAATGTTTAAATGTATTTTGGTTAAAGGCAAGTGTGTATTTCTCACCTAGCCTTGTCCTAGACATCCATCTTATCTCAAGTATGAAAAGTCTCAGTAAAGATTCACAGATCATACTGTGTCCTTGCTTTTTATCTCTATATGTAACGTAAGAAAAAGGGTGATATGTTAAAGGATACGAAGGATATGCATGTATACAAGAACATGTTCAGTTTGTTTTACACTGGAGTCTACACTAGTCAATTACATCAATGACAAGAAAATGCATATTTTCTGTAAGCATTCTAAGAGCTCTGGTACGCCTGTGGTACATAAGTGGTTGGCACACACCTTTACTATGGAATGATGGCTTGTCATTCAGAAAGCACAGAGACAAACATCCTTTTAGGAGCTGTCATTCAAACTGATGCTGAAACTGTTTTGTTTTGGTTTGTTTTTCTCATTTACTTATGCAATATGAATATTTTCATGCAGCAGCCAATTCCAGCAGGCCTTCACAGGGGTCTTAAAAATGTGAGTTTTCTACAGATTAATTCTATCCCATATATGGCCTCAAACCGCTTAGCTAGTCATGGAAGGTTC
This sequence comes from Psittacus erithacus, assembly GCA_009867235.2. Taxonomy (NCBI): domain Eukaryota; kingdom Metazoa; phylum Chordata; class Aves; order Psittaciformes; family Psittacidae; genus Psittacus; species Psittacus erithacus. The sequence continues at coordinate 1,874 of WYDI02035515.1, forward strand.
AGTTCAGCATGTCTTCAGATCTGAAAGAAAATTTTAAAGTGTGGCTCACAGCAGCAAAAACTAGTGGAACAATGTAGGACATTCCTCTTATATACAGAAAGAGCAGGACATCCTCTGTAGGTGCAAATCACAGTCTTATGGCTAACATGCAAATGCAAAGCAGTTTAACTACAATGGACTAAAATACTTTCCATTTTCTCCATACTCTATCTTTCAGCACAGAAATTTGCCCATAATTTCTGTATAATGTGTGAATTTTTTTAAAATATGCCTGTTCTTAATGGTCGAATTACAGAAACAGTATCAAAAGGGGGACATTTGCAATTCCTCTGCAATTGTTAATGTAAGGAACTTCTGAAGAACAAATGCAATAAATAATTACAATTCATTAGGTTCCCCTGTATGTTCTCTTATCCCTCCAACCTTGTCTGTGGCATTCATGTGTTCTTACACTTTCAGTGAAAGATAGCATGTGTAGGAGGAGAATTTTACGATCCAGATGCTATGTAGCAACAATGATCAGGAGGTGCTAAGCAGGGTATAACATGCCCTCCTGAGATGATAGACATCAAGGCTTAGAAGGGGAAAATCAGGAGGAATCTGATTGCTTCTGGTTTGAGCCTGGATAAGCAGAGTGTTCGTACCAGACCCCTAGATGGCTTGATGGAGCTGCTTTCATCTTTTGTCCCTCTACATGGAATGGTGGCTTCTGGAGCCAGAGCTTCCATCGCAAATTGACCTTCACATGCCACAGTGCCACACAACCAGATGATGCAAGTCCCAGTTTGTAGCTGTTTCTTTCCTCTTACATCATATAAGTTTATAAATCTGTCTTTCATTTTTCCAGGGCACATGTAAAGCCAGTATTTTAAAACTAAATTTGATATTTCTTGAGGATACTTTATGTCTGCTACCCGTTAACTATACATTCAGCCAAATTCTGTGAACCTGAAGAGACAGTATTTAGATACTCTGTCATATCAACAAGCTCATGCTACTGGGGGGAAAATCCTTACTGTTCTCATGCTTTATTTTTACTTTTTCCCCTAAATAAATATCAGTTGCTGAAATGCCTAAACTAAAAGCAAAACCCCCTTACTAATGAGTTCAAAAATCTAAAGCTGGATGTTTAACATTCTGCTTTATGTTCTTCCTACATTGAAGAACTCAAGGCATCCTTAAACAAATTTTCTATATATAAATCAATACAGAGTTGCTTTCTTTTTTTCCCTTTCAGTTTCTCTGTGCAATCTAAATTGGTGTCAAAGGGCTTTCCGTTGGTACTGTCTCTCTGAACATGGAAATACATGCCTTTGCTTGCCTTCTGAATAAACTGAAAATACTGTGCTTCACAGCCCTACCCTGCAGTAAATTTCACTTAAGTGCAACAATACAGACACGTGGTGGTTATTGCAATACCAAAGTCAAAGTTATTTAACAGCTGGAGGGACAAGGAGAAGCTGGAAGTCAGAGAGATCATAGGATCAGAAGATAATTCAGAATACAGAGGACCTCAGGAGATAACTGATCCAATCACCTGCTTAAGGAAGGTCATCCAGAGGATTAGACCAGGTTACTCACAGCTTCATCTAGCTGCGTCTTGAAAACCTCCAAGGATGGACAGTGAAGTTGTCCAGAAAACTTGTGAACCTCTGGGTATCCTGTGCTACCGCCTAGCAGTCCACCTGAGGAAATGTTTCTCTTTATAACACTTGCTCCAGTTTGTGCCTGTTTTCTCTTTTCCTCCTGACAATCACCCCTTTGAAAAGTCTGGATCATCTCCATGTTAACCTCTCTGTAGGCACCAGGGTGAAACTGTTAGGTCCCACGAAGTGGTCTCTGCTTCAGGATGAACAAATCTAGCTCTTCCATCCTCTCTCAGAGTGCAAGCTCCCCTCTCCCTCCCCTTGGTGGATCCCTCTAATGTTTTTCCTCTACTGGTGAGCCTGAAATTGGACACAACATCAACTCATCATTTCATGGACTAAATGGATCTTATTAGCAAAGACTGTTTTCTGCTAACTGGCCAATCCCTTAATTTTTAACTCTTAAACTTTACCCTATTTCCGCTGTAATTACTTTAAGAACTTTAAAAATAATTTGAACTTATTATTAAAATAACTGAAATAGAATTAATTCCTTGCCTCAATATTTATAAAAAGGCTGCACTTCAGGTACTGTCAGAGTCAGTCAGAATCAGTGCTAAAAGCATGACCATCTACAACTTGAGTAAGCGAGCACCCTTTCATGTTGGCAAATATAAGGATCTCAGGAGACAGCTGTGACATTTAATACACTCTGGCGACAAGTTTCACTTCTATCAGACAAATTGTCTAATACAGACACAGTGTGGTTCCAGTTAGAGGCAGGAAGACACTATTTATCTTTGTAAGTTTAGATTTTCCTCACATTTACATCAGTAAGGATTTTATCAATATTATCTCCTCAGAAATCATGATTTGAGTAGTCCACTTATTTTGTTGTCATGCTTTTGTCTAAATCCTTTCTGGGCATTCAACCCATTCTACTGAATTAGCACCAAGAAATTAAAAACTCCGGGTACAGGAATATGAGAACACCACAGTCCTTCCACATGGACTGTCTATCTAATTAGGTTCTGACAGTTCAGTAGGTAATTACACTAAGTCCTTTGTGTATCATATCTCTGTAAACTGATTCTCTCGTATATTTTGTGTCACTGAAAAAATGGAGTTATGCAAATATAATCCCATATGCAGATCTGTTTCCTTGTGCTTTTGTTATCTAAATAGGCAAAGCCTAGAGATACAGAAGGTTAACATGGGATATAAATATTTTCCAACAGCCTAATGCTGTGCAAAGCATAGAGTAGCAAAACATAGATAGACAAAAACGCATTTGATGAAAAGTGCTGATGATAAAGAAATAAACTAAAATTATTAGCCTGTTGAAGCTGAAGGGGTCAAATTAATCCCTTGTATCATTCCATTAATGTCACAGTGTATCACAAAGGGTAAATTTAACAACAGCATATTCAGCTGAGAACTGAATATTTATCACTTTACGACTCTACTTTTGTATCAGAATCAGTATTACTGAAAAGCAGCAAGAGAGTATAAAACACCCATAGTATGTGAATGATACATATATATGGAATGCTTATAATGGGGAAAATACTCAGAGAAGAATAATTCACACACACAAAAAAATACCTTCCCCATTTCAGATCTGAGTGCCAGCCAGATGTGTTACTGAGAAGGGACTCAGCTGATCACCAGTCTGTCCAGATTCAACCACTGTCCTTAAACCCACATAAAGTGAATCATGCTTTTTACAGTACGCAGCGTACAGAAACCAGTACACTGTAGGTCTACATCAAAACCAGACTTCGTGCAGGGGGATTAAAAGGGTTTCTATGGGCATCCTGGCTGGAGAGCAGCTCTGCATTTTCTGTTAGGCAGAAATACACTGACAAGAAGATCATAAGTCATTCTGTGAAATAACTTGTTAGTGTATTCAAACACTCTATCAACAAAAAGTGTCCTTAAAATATGTGAGTATGTAAAAGTATTCAATCAGAATTAGAACTACAGAGGAAAACCACACAGGAGCTGTTACTCTGTGCAGTATGCACCTGTGAGACACAGCAGGTTTTGACCTTCAGAAGCTGGAAATGCAGAAAGGCTTTTCCTTGTCCATAGGCATGGCTCCTGCTTCAATCTGCACATAGCAGCAGAATGTAAGAATCCATACCTGCATACTCACAAAAATAAAACACCATCAAACTATTTTCCATCCACCTTGGAAAGAGAAATTATATCCATATTTTTTCCCTGGCTTTGGCCATTGTATGTGTGTGTACAATTATGAGAAGGAGCTCAAGCACATATCCATCTTTTATTGTTTTGTCCTCATACAAAAGAAAAACAACAGCTTATGCTGAAGCTACATCTTCTGCATTGTTTTCCTGTTGGGAGTACATACAGTAGGTGAGGATGGACAAATGTGAGTCAGAGGTATCAAGCTTACTATTCATAGTAAACGTATTTGAATTCAGACTTTGAACTGTTGCCTGATGTTGGCCAAGAACCTTTTCTCCTCCATAAAACTGTCACAGCATAATTTAGGTTGGAAGGGACCTCTGGAGACCATTTACAGCCCTTTGCTAAAGGCAGGACCGACTTTGATAAGGCTGCTCTGCCTGATCAAGTTTTGAACCTCTCCAAGGAACCTCTTTGCCAGAAGAGCGGAGTTAGCAAACTGCTACTTGGGGCCAGACAATTTAGGACTGAAGTTTAGGGAAAATAATAAATTACTAGTAAATTTGGTTATGTTAATGACCACTTCATGTCTAAATGTCTGAATTTTTTATATGGTTAGACATGGCAAGGTTAGTACAATGATTGTCACAGAGAATAAATCAGGCATTTCTCATGTAGTTGACTGGAGAAGAGAAAATGTGCGAAAGTCAGTTTCAGATATCCCATGAGTAAAAAGATGGTATGTCACAGTCAAGCAGTTAATCAGACTACATACCCTAAGGTATACCAATAAATCAAGTTGTCATGAGTGCTCCTAATGAACCACCATTTGTGAAAGTTTTACCTTTACCGTCTTCAGCTATTATTCAGCAAGTAAATAACTGCCATATTGCCCTCAACAGAAAATGCAAGAGTCAAAAAAAATAAACGAAATTTTTAAACAAACACTAAGTGATAAATATAGAAATGGCCACTGCAACTATCTACTGCAACTCCTGCACAACATGAACTATAGGATTTCTCTAAATGGTGTTTAAAATAGACATGTCTTCCAGGAAAAAAAAAAAAAAAGAAAACAAAAGAAGTAAAAGAGAAAAATAAGAGAAAAGTATCGCTACTTTCTTAGCCAAGTTCTTCCAGTGGTTATCTTCTCTTCTTGTGAAGTTGCAGCTTATTTGAAGTTATAAAAATACCTTTAAGTTTCAAATGCTGAATTTTTTTATTGCTAGTTTACACTTTATTGTCTATGTATCCATGCATCAATAATCTTCCTTTGTAGAGCTAACCAAAAGTTTTATTACTCAGTCCTCCAAATCTTCTGAGATGTATCAACATCCCTTTTAACCTGTAGGCCCCAGAAGTGACAGGGTGGAAAGAAAGATCAGGAATCTTCATAATGTTAAGTATAGAAACAGTAACTTTGATATTTTATTAAGAGCTCCAATAAAATGGAAGCTAAAATAACTCAAAATTGTCATTCCCTTTAATGACAAGTGCCATGACCAAGGAGAGGCACACATCCACAGTGCAATGTGAGTCACAAAGAAGCAAGAAAGAACATCACTCCAGGAAAATCTGCACCAAATCCTAAAGCTAATGAGTACCAGTAATGCAAGATTTCTTTCATCCTATTAAAGAAAGGAGCTCAAAACTCCTGGTCCTGCTAATTCTCTCATGCTGTCTGGCAGGAATAGGTGGTTTTTTGTTTTTTTGTTTTTTGGTTTTATTTTTATATTCCTCTCAGAGGAATAGAAAGAAGACCTTGCATCCACTAACTCTTAGGACATTTTAATATTATTCTAATGAAAATCTTCATAAGAATTGCAGTTTTTTAACTTATCTAGCTGAAGCAGGCAGGAGATCGTCTACCAAATTCAACATTTTATATCTGTTCTAAAGTCTAGATTCTAAAAGAATAAAGGATTCATTTTCTGACAGTAGTCTGTGGCCAAATTTGTATAGGAGGAACCAAACCCTTGAAAGTTCAGAGTAACCTCAAGATGCAATCACAAACAATTTTTGTTGATTTTCACCTGTGAATTTCTGGAGGAGGGCAAACTATTCAAGATTTAAGTTCATAAAAGCAATCTAGAGGCTAACAGTAGACAATGACTACTACAATACTTTACACATTCTGTGGTTCGGATCTCCCTCATGTTACACGTTCTTGATGTGCTTCTCGGCCTTGGAATCTGCCCGTATTATGTAGCTCAACTACTGCTTTATAAAACCTTGGACAAACATGATCCATTGGACAGCGCAGAGACAGTTAATAGCATAAAGAGATGGCAAGTAAGGCAGTCCTATATAAAGTGGTATTAAATACAAAGGTCTAGGAATAATGACTTACTCAGAAGTTTAAAATCTATACATATATGTAGATGTGTATATATATGTATACATGTGTGTGTATTTATATTCATATTTATCAGAAAAATAAAAGCATATGTTTGCATTTTAAATACACATGTGTGTGTGTATAAATATATATATACCTAGACACATGGTTGCTGTGACATTTCATTTGCTGATTAGCAATGATTTCAACAGGGAGACTGTCCACACTAATCTCAGCTCACACTGTTAGATCAAGATCTAAGTGCATACAACATGATATACAAAAGAAAAGCAGTAAATTGCCGATTTTAGGCTATCTAATAAACTACAGCACAGCCGAAAAAGCGGTGTTACATCATTGTAAAAATCTGCTACAATTAGGCTGAAAAAGATTAGTTTAAACTCCTGAGGAGCTGCAGGGCAGTGAATAAAATGATACATGTGCTATGATTACTAGAGAGAAGTGAATTATCAGCTTCTTGCATTCTTTTAAGGAAGAGTTTGTGAGATAAGGAGCTGAAGATCAGGAGGAAAAAAAATCCACTGGTATAAAACCAGAAAACATTAAGTTATGCAAATTCATGCAAACAGAATGAGGCTTCATATTCCTTATGATTATCAGAGCTTTCTTTCTCAGGATAGTTATGACAATAACACATAGCAGTTCAGGATGAAAAGAAAATTACTGCAAAATACATTAACAGACTGCCTAGTGTTACTTTAATGCTCCCAATACTGCTATATTTATTGAATACCTGAAGAAAAGTGCAGTATGAACTGACATTGCTTGAAAAAATGAACAGCTAAGAAGTATACAAGAATAGTGTTTTTTGTTGCTAATTGGGGTTTCTAGAAACATTTTTTGCCTCAAGCTTCCTTTAATATTTTCTAGTGCTTCTGAATATGAATGTAAAGAGTGACAGAAGATGTGGGAAAGAATCATAATGTGGCAGAGAAATGATGCAACTTTTTCCCTCGAGTCATATTTGTAAGTGTATGTGGAAGCAGAGTGTCTGCTTCTTTAAGGATATCTCAAGGACCTTTTTCAGTACAAAAAGGGATAACAAGAAAAGGTGTAAGCAATAAACAAAACATACAAGGCAGTGATAAGAACCCCAAACCTGGTCAGACACATTAGTTGATGAGGGCAACTGAAATGGTGAGAACATTTATTCTAGCAAGTTTATCTTATGGGGGACCTTGTCAACTGGGAAACTAAAGGAAAAAGGGGACCTGCTCTAACAGGTCCAAGTAATTGTTGTCCTGGGGGCCCCACAGCTGGATGCACTTCTCCTGATGGGAGTCTCATGAGTGCAGAGTAGTGGGGGAGAATCACCTCCTTCAATCTGCTTACCATGCTGCTTTTTATGCCGCTCATGACACAACTGGCTTTCCGGGCTGCAAGTGTACAGCTCATGTCCAATTTTCCATCTACCAATCAAGTTTGCTAACGACAATAAACTGGGAGGTACTGTTGACTCACTTGAGGATCAAGAGGCCTTGAAGAGGGACCTAGACAGATTGGAGCATTATAGTAATCAATGGTGTGAAATTTAAGAAGACCAAATGCAGATTCTGCACCTGGGACAGAGAAATGCCAAGCACAAGTACAAACATGGAGAGGAGGGGCTGGAGATCAGCCCTGCAGAAAGGGATCTGGGGATGCTGGTTGACCAGCAGACTCAATATAAGTAAGCAATGCGCTCTGGCAGCCAAGAAGGCAAACTGCACCCTGGGATGCATCAAACACAGAATGACCTGCCGGTCAAAAGAGGTGATTATTCTGCTGTGTTCAGCACTGGTGTGGCCTCACCCTGAATACTGTGTGTAGTTCTGGGCCCCACAATTTAAGAAGGATGCGGAAGTCCTTGAATGCATCCAGCGGAAGGCAAAAAAAAAAATGGTGAAAGAGTTGGAAAGAATGTCCTATGAGGAGCAACTAAAGACTTTGGGTTCGTCTAGCTTGGAAAGAAGGAGGCTGAGAGGCTACATCATTGTGCCCTACAGCTTCCTGAGGAGGAGAATTGTAGAGGGAGGTGCTGAACTCTTCTCTCTGGTATCCAGGAAGCATAGGCACAGTTCAAAGCTGGGCCAGGGGAGGTTCATACTGAACATCAGGAAATATTTCTTTACTGAGATGGCAGTCAGTTTTATTTTTGCAGGTCTTACATTCCTCCAGGCAACTCTAGCTTCTACTTCATTGTAAAATGTTTCTGCTATTTTCCTTTAAACAAAATATACTGTAATGCTATCTGCTTACTGAGCCTGAGATTACCACATCTTCAACCCCTTTTTGTCTTAATGTGCACTCTTGAGATGAGAATGATGAGCTAGCATTCACAAGAGTTTCCATAGGAATGGAAAAGAAAAATATGATATATGTAAACTAAAAATGTCTACTTTTACCAAGTAAACTATGCAAAAAACCTGCACAAAAGTAAACAGAAGTTTTATAAATCAAACCTTAAGTGCCTAAATGCATTCCCATTTCAAGCAGTAATTTGAAGAGTTGAAGCAGAAACATCATCTTTGCAACCATTATAATTCAAACACTGAAACTTGTAAACCTTTTATTATAGCCTTTTTTCAAAATACCTATGCTTAATGGAAAAGCAAGTTATTTCTGCTTCTTGTAATTTGTGCTATCAGGGAGGTACAAACAGTGAATGTAATGCTACTCCCTGTAGGTACTTTACTTGTAAGCTATGTCAATAAAATGCAGAAAACCCCCATTTTTGTAATTATTTCAAACTAAATTTCAGGTAATCATGTAAATCTTTCCCAACCTTAATGTTTATTCACAAAGTGATGTGCACTTTAGAGAGCCCTGATCAAGTCAGAAAATGAGACCTTTCTAATTGCAAAACAATCCATAAATACAAATTCCAGATTACATGTCACATAGACGTGAAAACACAGGTCACACTGAGATTTGAGATGCTTATTAATAATTTAGTTGGGAATCAACTGTCAAGATGTTGCCTACTGGTTTTCATATTGAAAATCAATATCCATGGTTCCAGATGTGTCCTCACAGAGATACTAATTTTTATCACTGAAGAGAGTGAAATGACTTTAATATACAGATTACCTGTACTTAAATCTCTGCCTATTTATTTACTTTATAGCAGGAATTTCTGACAGCAAATGACTTAAATGAAAAAAAAAAATCAAATTAAGATAAGATGGATATACAGATAACCAAGGCGAGAAGCTATTTGAAAAAGCTTTTTCAGAAAGACACATTACTGGTGGAAAATAAGTTTCTGTGATATCTGGTTTCCTCTTCTTGAATTCTAGAGCAATTTTGGGTTTTTTCAGTTCAGGATCAAAGTCTGAAAGAGCTATTTTACCCCCACTGATTCATGAAATCAGTGCTTTCCAGCTACTTTGTGACATTGTTACAATATTGGCCAATGTGTGCCAACATTGTGGCGCTCACAATGCGCAGTATATCAAAACCTAACATGACTTTGCAGCTCACAAACTGTTAATTCCCTAAAAGGTGACCCAATTTGTCAAACAAAATTTGCCTGATTGAACTAACTCCAGTGTAAATACTTCATCTCAGTATTAAGGTAGATTTGCGCAAAACCAGCAGCAGAATGTTCTGGAACCTAAACCATTTACAAAATGAGGACTTTTCTTCCAGCATATTGCAGCACTGACCTAGTTTGCATGCATTTTCTTAGCAACCAGAGACATATCATTAGTCTTTCCTTAAAAGGTATAAATCATCATTACAATCTGGAAACAGTATGAGTTAAAGTGGTTGAAAGCATTTTAAGACCATTAATAGGGCAAGTGTAGAGCTATACAACAGACACCATTTACAGATATTTTAGCTGCTAAATCACAAACACTACTTCTTGTTTTTAGAAAGGCCTAGGTTTACATTTTTACATGAGTGACTGATTCGCTTGCCTTGACTTTCATTAACTGAGAAAAAGAATAAACAAGAACATCAGATGCAATGTACTAGAAAACCTATCATATTTCAGGATACTCAATAGCATTAAAATAAAAAAAAGGAAGGAAACTTGGCAGCCCTGACTAACTGAAGTAAAGTGCTGAACACTGCCTTCATTACAATACACTCTCACAGAGTTCGAGGCTAAATTAAGTAAGTCTGAAGATAAGAATTCTTTGTAACTGATCTGGAAAGCTTGTCTATTTAAAAACAGAAACAGCTATGTACTTTACCTATCTCCAATCATTTTTGTAGGAAGCAAAAGGACTGCAAAGTAAGTTTATTAGATAGGGTTGTGAACAATTTATTGGATACACAAAACAACTGATGTGAAGATGCGTTTTTATTTTCAAATAGAATGACTCCTAAAACATGGGATGAGGAATTTTAGGCACTGTTATGCGTCTAAATATATTGCCTAGAAAAACATGTACTCTCCAAAAAATAATTTGTCTGGTAGAGATCTATCCATCTTTCTCCGTATACCATGTAATTTCTTCACACAAACGCTATGTTACTATAGAAAATAATATATGACTGCTTTGACAATACATGATTAAGAAGCCTACAGGAAAGATGGAGAGGGACTCTTTATCAGGGAGTGCAGTGATAAGGCAAGGGATAGTGGTTTTAAGCTGAAAGAAGGTAGATTTCAATTAGATATTAATAAAATTCTTTACTGTGAGTTTGATGAGGCACTGGCACAGTTTGCCCAGAGAAGCTTTGGCTGCCCCATCCCTGGAAGTGTTCAAGGGTAGGCTGGAGAGGGCCTAGGGCAACCTGTTCTAATGGAAGGTGTCCCTGACTGTGGCAGAGGGTTGGAACTGTATGAGCTTTAAGACCCTTTCCAACCCAAACCATTCTATGATTCTATGATCCTATGATAGGATTGTATCAAGTCTTTAAAATACACAATTTTCATTATTCTTATTACCCCAGTTCATAGAATCATAGAATATCTTGAGTTGGAAGGTACCCATAAAGATCACTAAGTCCAACTCCCAGGATTTATTTTATTGAAATTTAAGTAAACATCTTATTTAAATCAGATAAGGTACCTGTGTTACTATGAAAGTCAACATTTGAATTTCATTCCCTTTACTTCAAGTCTGAAAAAAGTTTATACATGCTTTAGATCTATGTCACTTATAAATATTCAGTTGAGTTTGTTCTCAAATAATGTGGGAGTAATTTTTTATGTTAGTTTAATATCTTTCTTTAAAGGCCTTTGCAAAGCATGTTTCTTTTCCCATTACTGGCCTAATACAAAGTTCATTCAAAATCACCAAGAGAATCCATAGATTTTGGACCTGGATAGTTTTTCCATTTTCCCTTCCATTTATAGTATTATGACTCTATCCTCTTTTATTTAAGTATTTTTCCCCAGAGGAAAAATATATCTGTGTGCTATGGTCACACATTTAGGAGCGCATATGAAGCAACAGCAAGCAAAGATAAAGTTCTGGGCTGCGAGTAAGTCTCACTTTAGGTTTATGTGACAAAGCAGAATGTGCATGATGACTTTGTCATCAGGTAGGTACACTGAACAAGGATGATTTGTTGGCTGTGGATCAGGTACTTTAAGGAGAAGCTGTGTAGAAGAGCTTGGGTTGAAAGAAAGGGAGGGAATTCGTACTGCAACACCGGCAGTTTCACTACGACTTCAACCGTGGCCTTACCTTCCTCATAAGATTATTTTTGTATAACTACTTCAACAATTAAATAACTGTAATGTAATATTAACAACTTAGTGACAGCTTTTAGAAAAAATAGTAACATCATTGTAATGGTATTTCAGTCTCAGTATTACAAGTGTTTTGTAATTTTGCAAATTTATCAGTACAGAAATATTATCTAAGAACAGTCTTAGGCATAGAAATAATCATTTAGGCTATTTGTTTTTAGCAATGCTGAGTCAAATTTTTACGATGCCTGAGTATGTATTACATATATATATGAATTACATATACATATGAATTACATATATTTTTAGTACAATACAATGCCAAACTCTAAGTACTCAAATGCTGTGGTAAAACATATTTATTTTACTGTAACAGGATTTCCTTAACCAAGGTATATGTAACAATTTGACATTATTAAAAAAAACGTATTTCATTGACTCCAAAACATAGCGCTTTGGAATTTTATTGTGAAAGAAATAATAAAAAAAAAAATCAAATCTGTTTTTAAAAAGCATGAAGTGTTCAAATCTCCTGTGGAACTAGTATCTGAGTTTTTAAACATCCTTTGTTCATGCAGTACACAACTCTGTACATCTCAGGGAACTCTGACCAAAATATGAAGCAAAGATCTTTATCCTGAATGCAATCCCAATGACTTAAGAACTGCTGGCAACTGTGTTTTGCATGATAAAGTACTTAAAGGACTGGCTTCTCTGTTGAGATTGCCGCAAGGCAGTCTCGAATTGAAAATACTTAGTATCTTTGGTTCAGTTAGCTACGATTTTCTTACCAATATTCTAGTTCAACTTTTATATTCACTGACAGATTTTATCTAAGATGCTTTCATTTTTTTTCAGATATTAATGAGGTAACAATAGTTTTAAGAGTAAATTAAAAACAAAGAGGTGCCACTTCCCAGTATTATATTAGTAGACATTATCAGACTTAATAGAACCAGCAGTGGAACAAAGAAAAGCCTTAGAAGAATTGTTATCCATATATACATTTTGCTATGCCTAGTGATGATCATAAATTAAGATTTTTTGTATTTCTTATGCTCCAGTTTAGACAGAGCAATAGCCTTTCATTTGTAAACTGTAAAGGAACACAGCAGACAAGGACAAGAAATGAAGACAGTACCACACTAAGATGGCAGTGGAATTCAGATTTGACTGAATAAAGCCTGTCTTAAATCTCAAAATCTAATCTTGCAGTCTAGATCACAGTTAATTGCTGTTATGCTAATGAGTGAAAGATATGGTTGAGACCTCATAGAAAATGGCAAATATTTAAGTAGAAATGCCTTTCTGGGCAGAAATTTATCCAGGGAGCACGTGTTTCATTATAGTGTGTTCTGCAATAATGATTTCATAATTTAAAAGAGAAAGTACTAGCTACTGAATTATCAGCAGAACTTCATACTCAACATACTGTAACAGTTTGACATTCGAAGCCTTGACCCAGTTTGCTTATGAGAGCTAATGGAGTAGCAATTTAAGTTATTTACCCTCTAGATACATAGAATTTTCTAATTAAAAAAAAAAAAAAAGCATTCTGCCAGTGGATATTTGTACTATTAAGAACTCCATCCATTATTAGAGACACAACAGGTAGCAAATACGGTGAATAAGATGGCCAACACTTTCAGTTAGAAGATCCTGTTTCAGTTACTGCCAGTTTTAATTAAAACATAATAGATGGTAGAAGACAGATCAGAAAACAGATGCAGGATTAAGATATGACTGATACAAAGGCTGAGAAAAAGAACTGGTCAGAGTGATGGATGGAAAAGTGATCAGTTCTGGCTCCACTATGCATATGGGAAAAGCTCTTTCTGAGTTCACGTACAGCTTCCCAAATTACTGGATATTTTGTATTAACTTCTTATGTCTTAGTTTTTCATTTATAAAAAGGAGATAGTAATAACTACTCACTTCTCAGGGACATTGTATAAATAAATGTATTAATGTTCATAAAGTACCTGGATGCTGTAACGATGAGCACCATAAAAAGCTTCTTGGAAAATTAGTTTTGTCTTCAGAGTAGGTTTTGAATAGTCTGAATTAATGAAGGTGGGCCTGTGTACTGAACAATAGCAAATAGAACACTGGTAAGACAGCAATATTCTCTCTGTGACTTGAAAGAGTCCAGGGGGTCTAATGTAAAAAACCCAAAAAAGTGATTGTATGACAAATCTATATTGTAAGACTCTTGTATGCAAGGGGAAATGGAGATTGTTTAGACAATGACAAAGCCCTCCTCCCATTTCTTTGGATGTTTGCAGTTCAAATAAAATTCACTGTAATATTTAATGTATAGTTAGACACACAGCATGCAAGTTTTTGACTGAATGTATTGCCTTTAAATTGGTGTGGTATATGGGGTGGACAGATGGGTGTGCTCAGGATTAACATATTAATAGAATCCTAAGGGCATTTTTACATATTTCCATGTTTGATGAGATATAGGGCTGAAATCAAATTAAAGAGTTTGGTTGGTTTTGGGTTTTCTTTGTTATCATTATAATTGTTTAGCTGTGTGTGTTTGTATATGGAGACAATTGACAGCATGTTTTATAGAGAGGATTTGCTCCTTTTTATATATGCATCCTGTTCTAGGAAACCAACTTCTGATATCTGACTTCCAAATGCAGTACAGAAGAAACTATGAACCTCTGTGTCCTGGTGTGCAGATGTAACACATCAAGCTATTGTGCTTGGGACTTGATGTTATCTTCACATGGTGGTCATCAGAGGATTCTTTTGATGTTATCCTTACTGCTGGTGAGGAATTTTTGTCACAGCTTTTTTTAAAATTTATTCTCAAAATAATTACAAGAAATGTAATGTAAAATAACAGTGATATTGCCATGTTCATGACTTAGACTGCAAAATAGCACAAATAAAATGTATTGTCCTTAAAGCTGAGAACAGCTTCTATGTTGATAATACTCCCCAGCTTTGTAGCATTAGATAACTTGATTGATTTTATCACTGTGCGCTGAACACTAGTGAAAATATCAAGAAAAACAAAGCAGAAATTGTCCCTGGAACTGACACTGTTCTGAAGTTATATCACTGAAGTACTAAACTTTATGAACAGAATTCATGGATGTTGTAGGAGCCTCATCTTATATCAACTAGTACATTCTGAGTGTGGATTTACTTCTACCAGTCTTGTCTTCTCCCATCCCTAAAAAGAATGCTTATCTTTCTGTTTCTGGTATCTCACACTTCATATGGCTTTATAAGCTATTCTGTCCTTACAGAAAATTAAAGAAAGACAATCACTGAACTGAAATTCCATCCCACCATTTTTTCTTATTAATTCTTATTAAGATTGCTGAAAAACTTATCTGCATTCCTTTTGATTTCCTTTGTCCATATAACTCAGCTTTGACTTCTGCTAATTTTCTTTATCCTTATGTTTCACAACCTCTCAGATGTTTTCTCTGACGATCAATCTTCTCTTTCAGTCATGGTAGTCTTTTCTTAAACTTGGTATCTCCTCTGAATTGTCATTACCTCAGCTAGAATTCAACTCTTTCCTAGAAGCTTCCTCAGCTAAGCTCCAAACTTTTATATTCAGTGCTGTTCCTGAGTAGGTCAGCTTAGATGCCCTGTCCACTTTTCTAACCCTACCAGCTTTGTGCCATCATAAGTACCTGTGCACCTGTGTTTATGAATGGAAGATTAACCTGTCAGACAAGTTTGTTTCTCAACCAGAGCAGAAGCTTCTCAGGAAAACCACAATATAGCTGTGTCAGGATAGTGAGGGCAGGAATGCTATGGTAGCACTACAAATACCATGCAAAAAATTTCAAGTAAAACTACACCTTTAATTTGAAAGAAGGTAGATACTGGTCACCACAATCTACAACAGGTGAAAGGCTGTAAGTAGACAGATAATCTGTTAATTGCCAGAAGTTAATCGGAGTTTGAACTTGAAATTTCAGAAGTGTCGTCTGGTCTTTGCACAGAATCCTCCTTCCGCCTTTTAAAATTCCGCCTATCTCCTATTTAGTTACTCTTAATTATTGTCATCTATATTTAAATGCCAAGGCTAATGGTTCCTTAGCATGATAGATTAGATTGTGAAAGAGGTAAATAGGTTATAGGCAGGTTAAACAGCAGCCTTCCAGTCCTGCAGAGAAATGCACAAAGCTAAAATGAGAAGTCAGTAAATGTACTATGCATCTTTAAATGATTGCTGTAATTACATTTCAAACTGTGTCTCCCTACATGACTGATTTCTATTAATAATTCCACAGAACACAAAATATAAAATGTATTGTTTAAAGTACATTTCCAGAGTTAAAGACTGAGAAGAACTTAAACCTCAGAATACTTTTTTGGCATCAAAACTTATGTAGCAGTAAATGAATTTGACAAGATTAATAAATCTCATTTCCATTTGAACACTTTGAAATAATCATAACTTTTTTGGTGTTTGATGGGTACAAAGATCAATGAGGTTGAAGCTATGCTTTTGTGCAATTCAAATGGAATGAGATAATAAATGTTGCTTAACAGAGTACATCCAGAATTGATACTCTTTTCTGAAGCTACTAAGTTATTATAATGAGAATCAAATTTGCACTGTATTGATGTATAGTGCCTAATTAGGGATCTGACCTCAACTTTTCAAGCTGACTTCATTCTAATACTACCATGCAAAAGAATAAACGCTTCTGGGTTGCTGCTTTAGATCTTCTTGAGGTTTTGCTCTCAGCTTTGTCAAAATGCCCCTCTCAGGCTGAGGTAATGTGTGATTTCACCACAGAAAAGTCAAGTGGATGAAGCAAAGGAAAGTGCTAATTGTTTGTTAGGACACATGTGGAGCAACCAGACTTGTTTTAGTAAACAAGGAATATGTAAAATCTTTGCCTTATAGAATATCTCTGGAGCAGTGTTTGTTACTACACTCTTCTTGTATTCCTGAGTGCCACCCTGAAGAAAGACTTCATGCGTAGCTGGGATTCTTAAGACTTAGTCTCCTGTCTTAAGACATCTGTCCCATATATTTTATAACCATACATTTTATAATCAAGATGCAGACTGCGAATTAAGGAAGGATGGACAAAGACTAGACTAAAATATGTATAGCTTTGTTTAGTGCTTTTTAGCATTAAAACTTTTCATCATTTTCTTCACATAGCAGAAGTCATAAAACTACAATATTTCATACAGCTATGGCATGTCTGATGCACATATTAAAAATGCAATGTATGCATTTCCCCTAGTATTCTGAGGACTCTCAATTCAAGATATTCAGACTTTCTCTATACTAATACAGTGAAAATCTCCTGTACTGGACTTTCTTCACAGACACTCTCACAGCATTAGAAGTATCCACAGGATTCTTTGCTACGACCACAGCCTTCTCTAAGACAATTCTTGTCACATTTTGGACGCTAGCAGGAGTGATAGGGGTCATTTCCAAAAGACTCTGTCTTGGGAGATAAAGGAGTTTTCAGGTATGGATATGGACCTTTCCACACGATTTGTTCTCAGTGCTAGTGAACATTTAATTTACTAGCCTAGACACAGAACGCCTTTTGGAACTGACAAGATACTCATTCAAGGCAGCAGAGAAGGTAAAAGGGAATTTCCCCATCTTTCTCCTGTTCTCAATGAAAGAAAGCATTTGCTCTTGTCAGTAGGAAAGAACTGGGATTCCTTTGCTCTTTAACTGATCTAATACAGGGGTCTGGATGCTGTCTTCACAATTTTAGGTGACCTCTCAAATGCTGATTTCATTTATTTCTCCAGACATGCTTTCAGGCTTAGATAAAGGATTCACCTATGTAAAGCAAGGTTGAAGGCAGATTTTCATCAAAGATTCACCATAGCCACAAAGATGAACCCATATCTATCTTTTCCAACAGGAAAGCTTCTTTGAGAACTGCTGGATAACAGGACTTGTAATGACTTCTGCTATTTTTAGGCATGAAGTTTATTTTTCTAAGCTATTTATTCACTTTAAGAAAGAAAAGATCAAGAAATGAATGGCAGAAGGCTTAATTAAGCCTATTATGTGTCTGTCACAATGACAATATGGTAACTAATTCAGACAGACTGTTTCAACTCTAGCTTTAGAAATTCTCATGCTTAACAACAACAAAGAATTTAAGCTTGTGCTTAATTTTAAGCACGTTCATCATCCTATCAACTTCAAAAAGAGCATGCAAATATTTTAAGATTAAATACTTTCCTAGACTAGGGCCAAAGTTCTTGGCACATTGCACCACTGAACTCAGTTGTATAAACTGAATGTTTCTATAAGCAGATTAATATCAGTACAGCTAAAACTTAACTTGTTTTTTTTCCAAAGTTCAAATTAAACAAAAAGTTCTAATTTGACTCAAAACTTCATTTTTTACTAATTTTAAATACAAGAAACCCCTATCTTGTCTTTCAGTTTAAAATTCTTTCTGATTCTTAACAAAAGAAAGGGCTAGATTTGCAAAATTATAAAGTAGATATGTCCAAATGTTTGAACATTTAAGTGGGAAACTGTGGCCTGGGGGGCAGTTGATTCATGTCACTGAAAACCTTAGCCTTGAAATCTATTTTTATAAGAAAGATCTCACAAAATCTTGTGAAAATGCCCCACCTTGCACAGATAAATAATGAAGAGATAGGAAGCAGAGTCTCTACATCTGAACTAGAAGTCAGATCCCTTCCTTTGGAAAGATAACACAATTTCTTCATTCTTCATTTACATGAAAGTCTTTGTGGAGTGTGACAAAAATTCATATTAATCTCAGGTTCACTGAATTATATCCTTCAATTAATAAACTATTTATGAATATAAAATGCAACTATTCCTACATAATATTAATTTCTCCTGGCACATACCCCTGGGTTGAAGGTGTCTCTTAAGCATACATTTCCTGAAAACAGCAACTTGAAATTATGCAGAAAAAACCCTGAAGTTTTATAGGGTAAATCGCTATTGCAGCTATAGCTATTCTTAACCAACATAGTAACATTATTCATATTGCTTTGATGGTTTCAGAGCATAGCAATGCCCAACTTAAGCCGTATTACAGTATGATCAGGGACGTTTTTAAAAAAGGAAGTATGACTAGCTGCATTCTGATTTCTTTTCCCACTTCATCTTGTTCTTATCTTTTATAGTATTTAATACTGTTTCACTTTATGGTTTAGAAAAAAATGTTGATATTGTAACATGATAAAACATTTTGTTACATCGCATATTCTGGAATTAATATAAGAAATTAAGTTTTTTCCTGTGCTTAGTGGATTGTAATTAAATAAAGTCTTTATAAATAAATACTAGGAAATTATGAGGTAAACCTAACAAGATATCCAGGGAGCATGACAGCAAGAAAGAAAACATGGATCATTAAGCCCATTTCTTAAGGAGCCAAATTTGCTTACAGGCTGTCAGAAGTGTGCTGTGATGGAACGGGCAGTGCACAGGCTGTCTCCCCAGAAAACTATTGATTTATATGTCTGCATCATGGCTGACTTCTTATTCTGTACATCACTGGAAAGTCACGGTAGCTCATCAATTGGAAAAGGGCATTCAAATTGTAGCTAATCAATAGCCTTCTCTGTAGATTAAATGAGAAAATAGATTTAATAGAAAGGAGGAAGATGATACAAAGAAGCCAGTGACAACAGATATATAAAAATGCAGTGACGAGTTCCATAAATGATAGGTGAGAAGTTATTTTCCCCTAACACTTCCCAATTTTTTTTAGCCCAGACAGTAAATATCATCGGCATGGTAGTCTTGTGAGAGGCTGAATATTCCACAGACAGAAAAAAGTAGTTCTGTTTTGTGACCTAATGGAATACAGAGATTCTATATGTGGCAAAGCTAAACACAAAATACATCCAGTGTTGTAGCTGAAGTTGTACCACACTGCTCCAAAGTGAGGCTGTGGAACCCAGCACAGTAATATGCAGGCAGGTAGATTCAGTCAGTTTGAAAAATGTGTTTTTTCCAATCTCCCATGTTCAAGTCACTTATTCTTTTCTAGCTCATGTACAGATGCCAAAGTAGTCAACATTGAGAAATTAATATTAAAGTTTAATTTTGAAATCCTCCTTTTAGCTTACACAAATTTTGAACAGGAATGAGCGGAAATAACAGACCAAACTAAAACAATCTAACAAGGTATGTGTGCTTAATGCCTACATTACTTCATAAAACTCTTACACTTGGTTATTAAGTTTCATACCCACAAAGCATTTTTGATGTTATGCACTTCTTTGAAATTACTGGATGTTGAACAAAGTTGTTTTTTTGCTTGCAGCAACTAAAAGTTTGCTAGTTGTTTTATTTCGCTGGTGCTTTTGCTTTCATATATGAACAGTTTTTCATAATGCAGTAAAAAGTTAAGCTAGAAGAACTATGTTTCTTTTTTCTATTTCCATTAACTGCAGAATTTTTAAAGAGCTGTTTGGGATTTGAATAACTCTTCCATAGAGATAGCCACACCCAGAACTACAAAATTCACTAATGTAAAGATGGGCTGAAGGAATTCAGTAATTATTCCTCTAGTGCTCTCACATTTTAATGAGCTAATTAGAATCTTGTTAAGAAAATATTCTTTGCATGTGAACTATTACTTGTGTTTGTGAAGTATAAATCACATTTGAAACTACCAAACTGACAGCTTTTTATCTTTACAACAACCTGTTAAGTTCAAACGTGTGAAATGTGACTTTAAGCATATGATTTTTGTAATCAAGAATTAGGGCTTTGAGCAACTTTGTCTAGTGTCCAGAGAAGGTGTCCTTTCCCATGGCAAGGGAGATGGAACTAGATGATCTTTAAGGTCAATTCCAACCCAAAGCTTTCTATGGTTCTATGAAATTATTCTCATCGGGGAAAAGTGGCAAAGGAAGTAAGATGAAGTAATTCTGATTTGCTTGACATTTTGTCAGTATTAACTCTGGGCATTTTATTCCCAATTTCTCTGCATAAAATTCTATTCAAGACAAAAAGAATTCCTGGCCAATAGGTGCTTTTATTGGAAAACATATTTCTCCTCAGCTTCTGTTACAGCATGGGGTTTTAATTTCTCTTTTTTCCCCCCTTTACTTTCTTAAAATAGCATTAAAAACCACTACCTCGGGCAGTGCAAAGAAGAGGAAAAAAAAGAGAACTTTTTTTGAGTTTAAATCTTCATAAATATGTGCTATGATAGTTTTAAATTTCATGCAGACCTTTAACTGCATATAGCTGGTCTTTCCACTTGGCTCCATAAAAATAACCAGTGACACTGGAGGCTATTTCAAAAGTTATATCTCCAGTCATGTATAAAAGAATTTCATTTGCTATTTCCTTCTCTTCCAAATACATTGTATAAGTATTTCAAAGTTCTATTTCAATTATGCACACATTCAAATAGTATAATGCACAAACATTTATACTTGTAATGCACCATCAGTGCTCAACTACATGATAATAGCTGTAGCAACTGGACTTTTGGCACTGCAATTGTGCAAAAACTAAGACCCAATGCAATAAATGTTCTCCTTTTTCAAGTTTTGAGATATTTTGCATAGGCACATTACAGCACATGTTTTTCCTGTAAAACTGTCAAAGGCCTTGTTTAACAGTCTCTGTTGTTTCCATTCGAGCTGTATGCCATTTCTCTCTTTAATTAGAAGAACAACTCTTCGAGTTGTAAAGATGTAGCTATTTTCCACAGCAGTAAAGAGCATTCAAGCAAGTTCATGAACTTAATTTTTTTTTTTTTCTGTGAAAGTAGTTTCTTAGCTTCTGGAATCCATGGCTTTCAGTGGAAAAAGGGAAACTGAATGCAATTACGTGTAGCTTTGTTCTCATAATCAGAAGTGCCTTAGTTTGTCCTTGGGATTATAAATTACCCTTCAAGCCATTAGAGCCCAGTAAAATTGCAGGGCACCAACTACTTTAATTACTTTAAGGGTAGGATCTTTCCTTACAAAAATATTTTTCAGTGCTTTACTTTCTGTCTTAGTGAAAATAACTGGAGATGTGTTAACATGCAAGCCTGCTGTTACCAAGCAATACTTCACTATGAGGGTGGTGAGACACTGGCACAGGTTGCCCAGAGAAGCTGTGGTTGCCCCATCCCTGGCCGTGCTCAAGGCCAGGTTGCATGGGGCCCTGAGCAACCTGGCCTAGTGGAAGATGTCCCTGCCCATGGCAGATGTGTTGGAACTGGATGATCTTTAATATCCTTTCTAACCCAAAGCATTCTTTGATTCTAAGGTTCCATGATTCTATGAATGCTATAAAATGTCCTACTTGAACTATACTGAAGTTTTACCTTACAGCATTTTTCACAGTCATGACATTTAAAAATTTATTATATTTCAGGGTAATGTAAGCTAATTTTTGTCTAGTGCATCTCTACCTACCTACAGAATGTTTTAGAGCTCAGTGCTGATTACTGCATAAACATAGTCTGATCTAAAGATCATTTAATTGTATACTGCCTCACAAAGGTTGATTTCAGGTAATTAATGAATTTCAATACAAGAAAAAGAGAAAAGAGTTATTAATAAATGAGATGTATGTATATGTGTGCATGTATATGTGTGTGTATATATATGTTAAAATATCTTAATATGGAAAATTTCCTCATTTATTTCAGAAAGATTGTGATTACATGACAAAAGTTTTCCTAGAGAATAAGAGGTATCAAAAACATTATGTTTTAAATCACAAAAACACCTTTCATGCTGTAAAGTAAATATTCCCTTTAAGCATCATAAAAGCACATTTTAGTTTCCTAAAGGAAATAAAAGAGTATTAGGACTTTGGGAACCAGTGTAAAATTTATACCACCCAAGATAACAGGATGAAGGTATTACATTCTTTTCTTCAAGAAAATTTATCTGAACTTTCTGGTCAAACTCATTGTCTTAGATATTTTAAAGCTGAAATCACAATGAAAATCTTTATTTTAAATTTACTTTGGATCTGACTTACTAAAACGTTTCTGCGATATAAGCGTCTGTTCTCACAGGTTCTGTGGCATTGTTAGCTATACCTCAGCATTTCCAGCTAGCATTCCTCCATTAACCTTCCTGAGAAACTTTCATTAGAATTTCCAAGTAAATACTTTAATGAAGAGAAATCACATTCAAGCCGCTATAATGTAACAACTTTGATACCTGCAAAAGCAGCTGCGCAAGCTAACAATAATTTAAAAATCCAATAAAAATAAATTCCTCTTCATCAGGGACTGTAGTGATAGGACAAGGGGTAATGGGTTCAAACTTAAATGGAAAGTTCAGGTCAGATATAAGGAAAAAGTCCTTTACTGCGAGGGTAGTGAGGCACTGGAACAGGTGGCCCAAAGAAGTGGTACCCAGCTGAAACCAGTGGTACAAAGCTGAACCCAGGACAATGCTTCATCCCTGGCTGGACAGAGCCTTGGGCAACATGGTCTAGTGTGAGCTACTGAAACTAATAAACCTTTTGTTGTTTGAACTCAAGCTCTTACTTTCTCGGTATTTTTTTTTTTTTTTTTCAGCCGAAGGTCAAATAGCCACCTGTTTGCCCTACTCCTGCAATGGGAACAGAAATCTGAGATTCAGAGCCCTGGAACTATGTATATCTACGAGTTGTCAGATCCTCTAAACAAGTGACTCGTTTTATAACAGTTTTCTTGTCTAAAAGATAAAATGTAGCAGAATTTTTTCAGAGCTACAACTAAGGCTGAGGTTCAATAATGCTGTGATGAGACCACTGCTGTGATGTTAGAGGTTTTAAATACACTGCCTTGGCATGAGGAAACTTAGAGCAATGTCAGTAGCGCTCCCAGCTCAGGAGTGGGTGATTAGTTCCATGACCTTGCTAACAAATACCTTGACAGGATCTGCAGCATGTAACGCTAAAGCCATAGCTTTGAGAGGTCTGTCTTTAGTGGGAAGGGGTGGATTAGTGGAGAATCTCAGATGCCACACTATCTCTGCTGAATTATCCATGCCACCATGTGTGTTAGTAGACATGCAGGTGGGCAACTTTTCCTTAACTCCATTGTTTTCCAGTTGTAATTATATGAAGATCTGTCTTATTTTTCTTGGTAATGTCCTATTTTCACCAGGAAATGAGAAAATAGGTTGGAGTTTATTTTGCATCTCTCTAAAACACCTCATGTTGGGTTTTGCCTACATAAAGCACTAAAATGGTGTTAGCTGCCTTTTGTAAAGTGCTGGAAGTCGGGGTTAGAAATAGAATATCTGAAATTCTGGCAAGTTTTTCTTTATAATATGTTTGAAAAAGAGCATGCTATAGATAGACTATACCATTTACTTGGGATCATGAATTGTTGATAGCTTCTGTAAGGCATGCAAAGGAATCGATACGACATGCTCAGTTTCCATTAACAACGAAAAAAAAATAAATCTCAGTCTCATAGTGAAATGTATGCATAATATGTCTCCATAAACATGGTCATAAAACATGCACATTTATATACATATATACATACAAAACTATGCTTATAGTTAAAGGTGAAGACTATCCTACAGAAACAGATGCGGTTTATCCCACTCTAAGTTTACAGTTCTTTCTCCTGCTCAGATAGTGTGGCAAAACGATAAACATTTCAGGAAATGAGTGAGTGAAGATATCTTAGCAGAGTGTTTCTCATCAAAGGATAGCATTTTGAATCATCTATTAGAGCTGTTTTCCCTGATGTTGCTCTATTTTAAAAGTAAGTAGTACACAGAAAAGCACTCTTTCCCACTAAACATTTCATTTCTAATTTAAGTATCCTAGCCCAACAAAGTCAGTGAACAGTGCAACTTCCGTAATGTATTAAAATTACAATTTAGACCCTTATCAAGCAATGCAAAGATCTGATTTATCCATGTTAAAAAAAACTGTTACTCACATGCAAACTGTAGAACAGCTTCTCTGCTTAAAATACTGCCAAACATGTTGGTGGTTAAACACTGATACTGTCCAGAATCCTTCATTTCACTGGGGTTATTGATCATCAAACTTCCTTCTATTAAACTGTAGCGATAATCACTTTCAATGTCAATTTCAGTTCCATTTCGAAGCCATCTTAGGAAAAAAAGAGAGAAACTACTTGAGTATTTTATGGCCAAAGGAAGGCATACAGCTTAGTAGACAAAACCTGACAGCCCCAGCTGTTGTAAGGATGACATCTACTTCGAATCATAGAATCATAGAATAACAGAATAGTTAGGGCTGGAAAGGACCTTAAGATCATCTAGTTCCAACACCCCTGCCATGGGCAGGGACACCTCCAGCTAAAACATGCCACCCAAGGCTCTATCCAACCTGGCCTTGAACACCGCCAGGGATGGAGCATTCACAGCTTCCCTGGGCAACC
>WYDI02035516.1:0-11387 GCA_009867235.2 Psittacus erithacus
TAATATTGCAGCCTTTGAGCTGAACTTTGCAAAGCCATATTTCCTCATTTTCCCCAATTTTGGTTATTTTCCTACAGCGCTATGACAAGAGAGAATGAAATGCGTACGGTTAGATTATTTTGAAATAATTTTCAACAATCTTGTTTTCAAAATGCAGCCAATATTTCCTCTTATATATTGTGCCAAGTATCTGAGGCTTCAGATGCAAAAAGTTATGGAATGAAGCATTAAGCTAGAGGTCTGAATTTTGACAAGCCCTGATAACCCAAAAGCTTCATAACTGGAAACTGAACATAAAAATCACAGTATCACTGAATGATTTGGAAGAGATCTTAAATCTCATTCAGTTCCAGCACCTTCCACTAGATCAGCCTGGCCTCAAATGCTTCCAGGGATGGGGACCCTTACAGTATGAGATGGTCTTATCACTTGAAATGGTACAATGAAACTTCTGTGAATGCTCTGGGGCTAATAAAAATTATCTGTTTAAAGGAATAGCTCATGAGCTTTTGTCCAAAAATGAAGGATGTGCTTGGAGTGGTACAATGTCCTGCAGGAGTTGTCTTTGGTCTAAGGTTTAATCTTTCTGTCTGATTTCCATGGCGTTTTCTCCTGTTCCGTCCAAATTTTATCTAAACTCCCTCCACATCATATAGGTTGTCATAGCAGAAATTGTCAAATTCATTTTTTATTTGGACGTGTTATGTGACTGAACACACCTATAGAAAAGAAATCAGGAAGTAAAACATCAGTGAAGAAAAATTCCTCCTATTCACTAGAAAGATGAAGGCAAATACTGCATGACTGAACCAGCCTTTTAACGGCTCATATCAAATCATGGTCATATTATGTAAGAATCAAGTTTTACCGTGCTACAATCTTGGAAAAAAAGAAGTGAAAATACCTCATTTTATTTCATCATATCAAGCTCACATTCTGATATTGAGGAATGTCTTACAGTACTGGAAACAGCTTCAAATTTCTGATGGGAAACACTTATTGTGATAAGCAATAACAGCAAGAATATTTGAGATGGAGCCAGTTTGGGATCAGCTCCAGAGACATGCTGAGAAATAATTTAAGCATGGATTTTGAGTTTGTATTCCTCAGTTGGTTTGACCCACTGTTTCCCATACATGTGGTGTCTCAGGAAATAAGACAATTTTAATAAGACAGAACAGCTATTCCTCAGGACAACAGTACTCTACAAAATAACCTGTGTGTGAAACAAAATTTCAGTGGTTGTTTACATGTATATATATACACGTATATTTACTATAATATATATATTTACTATATTTAAGTACACTGATACAAGAATGTATGGACACCACAAGGCCATGCAGATCTCAAATTCTCAGGGTAATAGCTGAACATAATAATGATTAATTTAAAATTCTGAGATCATCAAAATTAATCACACAGTGCAGAAACACTTCATAAGTAGGTAAGAAAAATTATATAGGGAAAGGGAATGAGGCTGCATTGCCAAAAGCATGGTACCAGCAAGTGAGGAAGACAAAAGGCAAAAAGCTACTATGGCAGTAGATGTACTCTGCTAGTGACAAAAACTACATCACTGGATGTAATGGTCATTACTGGTGTGTTACCGTTGCACTGAGATAGGTTAGCAAAGTATTAAAAGTGAACGCAGACCCAAAGAAGACCAGGGGCATTCTGTTGATGACATGCAGAATTATTAAAATAAAGATAGAAAATTTTTCTGTCTATGTATGGCTGCAAGGCAAGAGAAGAGATAGAAACTTTCCTGTTTCTGTAAATAATAAAAGTAAAACCAAAGATGAGTAACTGCAGTCTTGTTTGTCCACTGATGGGGAAGAATACCCATGCCTTCTAAATAACAGTATCACAAACTCTGCATTTGAAAGCCAGCCCAACATATTGCTTACTGCACCTTACATCATCCCCACCAAAAATAAAATTCTTGACAAGTCACAATGCTTACAGTGGAACACGAGTGAGCTCCTCCTATAGCAACACTGATTTGGCATAATTTCATGAAACACATATTTCTGACAGTAAAATAGACTGCAAAGATCAACTAAGAGCAAATACTAAGTAAGAAGATGACATTTTATGTCGTCCCATGTTATCCTCTGGCCCTGAGGTTCTTTCCAATCATATGTAACATCTTGGGCTTCCATCTACTCTTTTCCTGTGCCTAGTTAACTAGAACTGCCTAACAAGCTTTACTCAAAGCTGCACATTCAAAAGTTTCATAGTAATATCAATACTGCATTTTGCATTTCTCCTAAGACTGATGGTGTTCCAAAAAAGAAGAGTTGTAACACATTTTATTCACTGAAAGGTGACATCTGAGATCGAAAAGGGCACTAGATTAGTACTCTTTAAAGTACTCTTTAACTATGGGTCACAAATCCCTTGGAGGTCATACAATGGTTAAAAAATAGAGCTGTCAGTGAGCAACAGCTCAATCCCTGCAGGGCTGAGAAGAGGAACTATTATTTCTTACTCCAATTTTTAGACTTCCCAGAAGCCTTCAAATTACCTTTAATTTCTGGAAACAGTTCAGCTTCTTCAATGTGAGGAAGTCAATAAGCACAGTTGTTTTTCACTCTCCTGTCCTGGAGGGACTGGTTAATACTGACTGGTGGAGATCACTCAAAATCAGATGATCTGAAAGGGCCTTTAACTTTCAGAAATCTGTCTAAATGTAATCATTAAAGATCTGGGGAGAGATAACAAGGAAAACAGATCATTGTTCCACAGCCATTTCTCTTGGCAACTGTGTCTTTCTCAGAAAGCTTTTGCTTCCTGTGCCCCCAGCCACATGTTTTCATCCCCATAACACGTGTTTGGCTGTGCTGGTAGAATTCCACTCACTCTGCAGATCTCCAAGGAACCAGGCTATAGCTCTCAGGTCAAAAACAAATCTCCCTGTAAAAGCAGAATATTTTTAAAATAGATCAGTAATCTATCTGTTTCACCATGCAACCCCATAAACAGTCATAAGGGCAAACAACAGGGACAGAATCAACTTCAGCAGAACAAGCTACTGAATGACTGCCTCTGTACAGACTGGCAATAGAGCTAGGAGGCACAAGGACTAATTATTAACTATAATACTAATCTGGAAGACAAAAGGTGTCAGGACACCACTGTATTTATCTGATGTAGAGAAGGTCTGGGTGAGACAGCAACAAGAGACAAAAATTAATTATTGTATGTAAATGAAGTCAATTAGATGCTGGCAGAATTGTTTTCATGAGGCCTTTAGTAGAAACAGATGTGAGAAGGCTATTGAAGTACACAAGGCCAGAACTACAAGACCAAGTGAATACAGAAGCATTGATTGCAGAGGGAGGAGAGTAAGAGTACATCAAAGGGGACCAAAAGCATCCCCTCTGAGTTGAGGGAGGAAGCAAATGGAAAGTGAATAAATTCTCCTTTTAACTTAGTATATAAGTTAAAACAGATATAACATATATACCAAGTTAAAGAGATAAAACCAAAAGTCATATTAAAAATGCACACAGTTTCTTTTGGAGAGAAACTGAAGGAGTGTAAAATATGCAAATGGCAGCACAAATCAGGACATTTGCAATATGTAGTCCTAAACATCCCTCTTTATATTATCTACTGCCAGAAGAAAAAAATAAAGGTCTAGGGAAGCCCTCTCCTTTCTCAGATATGCTGCTGAGCTCAACTTGATATTCTGCTTCCCCTCCATGTACAAATCTCCAGCTGTTTTTACTAGCAGTTCTGAGTAGTCACTGACAGAGTTTAAACTTCCTAATAATAGCAGGGAAAAAGAATCTATATGTATTACATTTAAAACTTGCTACCCTCAAAAAAAAAGTAAGTTCTTTCAGTTGCAAAGACAAGCATTAAAAAAACACCCCCGACTTTCTTTGTCTGCAGTTCCTTTTTAAGTCATCTTGGGCTATGAATGAGGTCTCAATGGATGGTGAATATATGAGAAAGAATGACTAAAACATGATTGTGCAGTTGAAGGTAGCACCATAATCTTTATGTAGATGCATACAGTATAGCCTTTTCATTCCTCCCACCATTTGCTGGAAATAAAAAATTATCTTCTGCCATAGCAGAGTTTATATATGAACTACATTTATATTGAAGAGGGCAAAGAAGGGGGTGAAGTATGGCAAATTTCTATGTCAGTGAGGTTTGTCTAAGAAAACAAAGTAAAAAGCAGAGGTTTTAATGGATTGTGTGTGCACAGTTTCATTATGAATTTCATAAATATAACACAGTAACATTAATAAAAAATTGATTAAAATATGAATAAAATCTTAAAGCTAAGATGTTCCAAATTAATTTACCAGTGGTAAATTTTATAGCCCTCACAAAATTAGTTTCATTTTAATACTCACAATCAATATAGGTATGCTTAGATAAGTAAAACGATTGACAGTTTTCTACAATATATCCTGTTCAGTATAATTTCTTAAGTGCACTAACTTCAGAGGCAGAACTAGTGAATATGCACTTTTCCATTGGAGAACATAATGTATTGTAATGAGACTGAATTTGTCCTTTGCATCTGCAGGGCACTAGAAATATCTATGGCATTCTAGATATGACAGTGTGGCAGGCATGATTCTGAGCACCATACCTCAATGGCTCTGTAACCCTCCTCCGAAGTAATTTAACTCTTTTTGTTTTTCCCAAATATACCTTAACTATTGCAGAAAAAAAATCACTCTTCTGAGTTCTAAATCAGCCCTTCCTCTTTTTCATTTTGGTTGTTTCCAACATTTCTGAAGTTAATACGTATTAATGTGTAAACCATCAAAATGAATATGTACAATTCAATCAACAATAAAGACGTTTCTGTCCAAGCGAGTGTGAACACAAATTAAATAAAAAATCAATATAGCTGAACGGACAAGCAACCTGTTACTAAGGCAAAGCTTCAACACACCTCGTGAAAGTCAAGCGCCCTTCCATCAGACTTAGGAGATTTCACATCGGTCTATATTTACAGACACACTTTCTTTCCAAAGAAACATCATTTTTTCTTATTTCCCTTGTTTGTTCTATGATAACTCCAGAAATAATAAATTACTCAAAAATCACCAAGATATGCTTTTGAGACTAAAAATGAAGGTTATATCCTTCATTATGGAAGGTGTCCCTGCCTCTGGCAAAGGAGTTGGAACTAGATGAGATTTAAGGTCCCTTCCAACCCAAGCCATTCTGTGATTATGAAGATGTTAATTACATTTTCTCATCTGGATAATGCCTAATTTAGTTTTTACATGTTTCTTGATTACGGTTACTTGTGTCAATGTTTTTCATGTGCCTAACTTGAAAAAAGAGTAATGAATAATGTGATGCCTTATGAGAAGCTAGAATACTGTACCTTTTTTCAGGAAGTAATTTCTAAGCATCATGGAATAAAGGCTATTTATTTATTTCTGTACACAGCATACCTTACAGTTTTAATTCTGAATTTATCACCAAGTTCCACATTGGATTCTCCTGAATGAATGATTTGCTCACATGTGGTTTGGGAAAATCTGAAACTTTGGCAAGTAAGGTAACTAACATCCAATATTCCTCCTTCAACACATCACAAATGAAGGAAGCTGAAGAACACAATCAGTCAAGTGGAACTGAAAATGCATGCCAGTAATCTCAAGCAAAGCCCTCCTAAATAGAAGATTAGATTTACACTTCCCACCCAACAGATCTCATGAAAATCAGATTTCAATTTTCACCTTCTAGAAAGTTATTCATATGGTGTTTTTAATCAAAAAGGAAATAAAAGCAGAAAAATACATCTACTGTAAATGGCTGTACATCTGGTTTATTTAGATTTTCTTAGGAATTTTCAGCTGTTATTTGAGTGTCATATGCCTGTTAACTGGGCTGGTGGAGAGGTCATTAGAAAAATATTTCTGATGTCATTCTGTCTGAAACAGATCCACTAGAAGAAAAAAAGCCTGGGAATAATACTGGAAAAAATAATGAAGAGAAATTTCCCAAACATGGCATTAAGGAAAGGTGGAAACTATCATTTGATCTTGGATTAATATTCAAGAGGTTCTTCAGCTAACACAGCCTGATCACCAGACACTGATATAGTAGAGCATGGCAGGTATAGCAATGGTGGCATTAGTTTGACACAAATTCCTGAACCCAGTGCACACTTGCTACTTTTTTGCTGTTAATCACATTAATTAGAATTTTGATTGAAGCAAGTGAATAATTAGTGGTTTCAGTCTGCAACCATCCAGGATGAATAAATTTTATGTGCATCTTGAATTAGTTGCTGTGAACACAGACCAATCCAATGTGGTGTGCACGCCTCATTTTTCAATTTCTTTTTTCTTTTTGGACCATGGCACTTTTTCCTCTTTGAAACTCCATTTTTAAATGACCACCAGCTCAGTATCAAATTCCAATTTCTATTAAAAGAACGCTTCTTTTTCATGCTGATAATTTTAAATTCAACTTTTAGCTGCAGTAAAGGAAGCGGTTATGATAGCTCTCAGATTTGTTACTAGTGGATTTTTGCCAATCTTACACATTATTGTGGAATTCAGCAACCAGTTGTAATGTTTAATATGTATTTAGGAGAGCCCAGGACAGGAGAAATAGGAAGATTTGTTCCTTAAAGATAAAAACATACAGACTGTGTAGTGCTGAATATTTAGTATTCCTAGAAAAACTAAATAGGGGTACTTAATGCAACTCGACAATATTATCTAGTTTAGCTATTAATCCCTTACTATGAAAATTTCTACTTTATCTTTAAGAAAGTAGACATGACAAAAGCAGCTTTTCTCTTTTTATACATGTTAAGATGATTTTCAATTGTGTTATCTCAGATCTTCAAAGAGCTATAAAGATAAGTGATAATGAATTAAAATAGAACAAGTGGCGCTTTCTGTTTGGAAAGACGCTCAGATTTCCAGATCAAAGACAGTAGGAGAGAGGTTTTAACTCCTAACTTTTTCAATGCTTCATCTCTGTGCTTCAGCTTCTTCGTAAAATTGGAGTAATGATCAAACAACAGAAGTTGCAAAGATAAACAAATGACCTACTTGCTTTCAGAATCTACTTCATCTGAACATGAAGCCTTGCTAAAGAAACCCATTCTGAGTGCAATATTTGGAGAAGTTGAGCAATTTTGTGCTGCTTGGTTATTTAATACAGTAGCCAATGTGCTTCCATTTGTATGTATTGTATTTTTAAGTATTGATCAGAGGCCCATGGCGTTTAGGGACATCTCACATTACTTAATGCATCTGAAGGATTTAATGACTGTGAAGTAGTCAAATATTCTTGTAATCATCCCAGGAAAGATATAATTAAAAAAAACATAACTATATATCAAGAGGATTAAATAAAAATATTGCTTCCCTCATTGCAGCATCTGAATGATGCAGAACTCTTATTTTGTGCTTACATAGCTCTTTTCATAATCATAGGCATTTCTAGAATATAGCAATGTTAGAAAACTATTGGAAAAAATATTACATCAATATGTAATAGCCTTGTTAGCCAATATAAAACAATGCTTTGATATATTAGAAATATATTCACAGTTTAGCTTTAGTTCACCTGTGTTAGCTAGTACATTTTATAATGTAGAAATCAGCCTTGTTTGTACTGTTTCCTTGCTTTATAGAAGAAATGTAGGGATTACACCCAAAATAACTCTATTTTACTTTTGCCAATTCAAATATCTGTATGACTGAAAAGAACAATGATTTACAGGATTAATGTAATTTTCAGCCTAAAGAGGCAGAGCATATCCAGATCTGCCTGGAGATGTGGGCTGCCTCTTCGTCATCTGTTCCGACTCAGGAAGTGCAGAGGACTGTTCTGCCTGAGGGAATTCCTTCCCGAGGGCTGATATTTCGGAACCTCAGACCCCATACTAATGCTTAACAGAGTAGTAGGAAGCACTTTTAAGTGTCTCAAGGTGTGGGTGCTTTCCCACTACCTGCATATATATTCTTCTGAGTTTTTCATCTCTCGCAATGTGGACAGCTCTACTGTTTAACTGTGATGTATCTTGCTCCCCATCACAAAAGAGGCTCAAAAATAAATGAGAAAGCTGCACCTAGCAAAATTTGAGATTAAAGTTTTGCACAGTGCAAACAGAGCAACACCGTAAAATGCTGTTCTAATATATGCTTGTAACTGTGTTTCATTCACATTACACAGATTTCTTTCAGTGTGCTCTCCCTCAAAAGCCATGTAGTCATGAATTCTGCCCTTCCCTCCACTTCATGAGGCTCCACAAGAATAACTTGCACCTCCAGGCACTTTGATATGGGTTTAAAGGCTCTGGGGAGTTCAGGATGCAGTCAGACACCTTGTGTATATAAGTAGTTTACAATTTTTTTTTTAATAATCTTATTGCCTAATCCAGGCTCTTTATCTGTTTATTCTTTAGTTCTTGTTGCAGATTTCAATATCTTCTTGATAAATGTTATATCAGACATGGGATATAAACAAAACCTGCTATGCAGCTGATCTCTGGTATATTAACAACTCCCTGCAGAGACCTCACCTTCTACAACAGATACAAATGTCACATCAATAAAAAGTGATCTGCTTGATGCACCCGAGAGTAAATTCTTTCCCTCCCCTTTACCCTCCTTTAACATAACTGTCAGAAGAGTTTTAAAGTAGTTTGGAGCTGAATTTTTGTTATAAATTATATGTTGCCAAATCAATGGCTAAGCTTTTGCAAAACCCTAAGATGTCAAGTAAATTAAATAAAGAAATTTTATTATTTGGTATTCAGATCAACTTTTCTGCCACCAGTTTTATTCTACTGTAGTAAAAGCAAAATTTACAGAAAAGTAAGGATTAAAAATTGCAGGGCAAGATCTTGGAACATTACAGGATTGAGAACTTTCAGAGGATGGCACCTGAACATTCAGTCTTACAAAGAGTAAATACCCCAAATTGTTCTTCAGTATTATATGACCAGTTTTCTGCCACCTATTATAACAGAACTCAGGAAGAGGAGCAGAACTGTTAAGAAATTAAATAATAATGGACAAATTATTATCTAGATGGGGCTTTGAGCAGCCTGGTCTAATGGAAGGTGTCTCTATCCATGGCAAGGGGTTGGAAATAGATGAGCTTTAAGGTCCTTCCAACCCAAACCATTCTATGAAATAAAGATGAAAAACAAAAGTGGCAGATGAATGAAAAACAACCCTAGAGAGAGGAAGAAAAAAAAAAAGTAAATTGAGGCACTGAATCATTGGCATCT
The DNA here is from genome assembly GCA_009867235.2 of Psittacus erithacus. Taxonomy (NCBI): domain Eukaryota; kingdom Metazoa; phylum Chordata; class Aves; order Psittaciformes; family Psittacidae; genus Psittacus; species Psittacus erithacus. Next base: position 9,248 of record WYDI02035516.1, read on the forward strand.
TGGGATGCCAATAAAGGATGAGCTTTCCTGCCAGTTTTTAATGAAGGAGGGATTTCATACAGCAAGTTTAAACAAAAAGAATACAGCACTTTTCCCCACATAACATAACAAATTTATTATATGCAGCATTATCAGCTGTGCAGAGAGCAATGTATATAGCATTGAATAATGCAGGTGAAGGCTACCTGGTAACGCGTCTCGTTTATATTTGATTTCTCAGATCATTTCAGAAATCCAACAGTCTGTTCTTGTCATATCACCGTCTTTTATCTTTTGTGAAATATTGAAGGAATTGCAGCTAATTTCCCCTGGCTCCATTTGTCTCTTGAGTGTTTTTGACTTTGGTTATGTCTAAGGGTTCTTTCTTCTAAGATAAAGCCCTAGAAGTCTCTTGGTGAAAAAAAAAAAAAAAAAAAGGACTGAACAGAAGCTTCCCAAGTTTTATTTATAGATAGTAAGAGTATAAAACATGACTTAGTTGAGCATTCCCTTTGCCTGCTAGCAGTGGGCACTGTCTACACAGTTTTGCATGCACATGCTTCAAGTGTAGTGTTATCAATTGCTAGCTGTGTAGAGCTAGTTGTGCACACAAAAGTCAGTATCTACAGCTATTTAAAATACAAACTTTGCTCTAAACGTGGGTACGTGAATGTTAATACATGAAAAAAACCTTCTGGTTTAATTTGAATATCTAATTTCTTCTTTTCTGTTCTAAACTCTGGGGCATGCTTCATTCTCATTATGTTTAAAAACATAGTTCATTCAGAAGTTATGTATCTTTCACTTAACTTGAAAGGTTTTGACTTTTCCATAAATCATGGAACATGACTGTTTTCCTGGCTTTTACAAGAATTAAAACAAAACCAAACACAGCATTGACTATCATGACTTTACTATAAATAGCCTTGAAGGGGCACAGAGATCACTGAAAATATAAAATGTAGAACCATTCATTTTAAAATAGAAAAACACCTGAAACAAATATTTTATCACACAGAGCAGCAAAATGCAGTCACTTGTAAAATGACCAGTCAAAGAAATGCACAGAAAGAGCTCTGTTCGTTGGAACAACATGAAACATTTGTAGTTCCCACCAGAAGCAGAATCTGGTTCTGGTTAGAATTCAAGAATATATACTTAGTACTGATATCAGATCAATATCATTAGACTCCAATGAAGAGGAAAGCCTCTTACTGAAAATATAAACTACTTTTTACCATCAAGATTTCAAGTTATATTAAAACAGCGCTCTTATCTTCCCCTTCCTTCAGTCAAAATGGCATTTCCAACAGTAGTTCACATGAAACACAATTTAAGCAGTGAATCAGAGACTGAAACATCAATCCATTAAACTTCCTGTTTCTCATTAAGTGTAGGGGTGGAGAAGTTCAAACTTCATTTAGTATATTGCAGATGAATATATCACAATGTCATCTCATCTAATTTGAGTTTCCTTCCTTATTTGCCCTGAAGGGTGTAACTTCTTTTCCCAATGTAAAGCCTGGAATCCAAACTGTTCTCTATATCATTGAGATTAGATTCATAGAATCATAGAATATCTCAAGTTAGAAGGAACCCATAAGGATTATTGAGTCCAACACCCCACTTCTCACAAAACTATATAAAACTGAACCATGTGACAAAAAGCATCATCCAAACACTGCTTGAACTCTGACAATCTTAGTGCCATGACGCTGGGGAGCCTGTTCCAGTGACCATCACCCTCTCCTTGAAGAGCCTTTTCCTAATGTCTAATCTGAACTTCTCCTGATGCAGTTTCATTTCATTTCCTTGTGTCCAATTGCTGGTCACCAGAAAGAGGAGATCAGCACCCTCCCCTCCACTGCTCTCCTTGAGGAAGTTGTGCATTATAATGAGATCACTCCTCAGCCTTCTTTTCTCCAAACTCCATAAATCAACTGACCTCAGATGCTTCTCGTAAGTCTTGCCCTTGCTTCCAATGTCTATACATTTTGCATTTCTGCCTGAATTCTAGAAGATTCCTGCTTAGCTAAGTGTCCTGGGTTCAGCAGTAGCAGTCATTTTTTATCCTTCGTAGTGACTGGTGCAGTGCTGTGTTTCTAACTTTCGGTCTGGGAACAGTACTGATAATACTGATGTTTGTAGCTGCTGCTTAGAA
>WYDI02035518.1:0-16305 GCA_009867235.2 Psittacus erithacus
TTCAAGGCCAGGTTGGACAGAGCCTTGGGTGACATGGTTTAGTGGGAGGTGTCCCTGCCCATGGCAGGGGGGTTGGAGCTGGATGACCTTAAGGTCCTTTCCAACCCCTAACTATTCTGTGATTCTAAGAGGGGGACGCAAAACCTCGGCCTGGCCTGAGTGGAGGTGTGAATTCTGCAGAGAGCAAGATTGCTGGACAGTTCTGGTTCAAGTTAAGGTGAAGATTTTAATACAGCAGTGAGAAGCACTGGAGTCAGCTACCATTGGCATGCATGTGTTCTGCCATCACATCATCTGCAGCAAGGTTTCCGACAGCTCCCCTCCAGGCAGGCACTGTGGTGCTGAAGGCAACGTGTGGATTTGAATGCGAGGAAGGGAGTTGTCAGTCAGGATATCAGCTCTACCCAGTCTTTAGCTCTAGATTTTCATGGTGGCATGAGATTGCACAGGGCAAAGCCAGCCCAAGGCATGCAGGCTATGGGGGGATAGCTGGGCTTTGTGGCTTCTTCTAAGCTGAATTTCACTTTGAGTGGGAAAACTGTGTTTTCAGTGATGTCCCCTTGGTTCCAGCAGATCAGGTAACCTCCATTGAAGTGGGTGGAAATGAGACACAAATCACCCTCTACTCGCTCCATCCCAACAAAGTGTACAAAGTGCGCATCGCGGCCAGCACCAGCGTGGGCTACGGGGCCCCTTCTGAGTGGACCCAGCACCGAACTCCTGACAGAGACAACCAGACACATGGTAGGAGGCTGGGGTAATGCCTGGGATTTGAGGCAGGCTGTGCAGGACACTGGGGAACTTGAGGCATAGTCAGAGATACTTGCTTTCATTAGGGAATTACAGCTGCTGGTTTTGGTTAGACCAAAGCACTGACCTTTATCATTCTGTTCAGCAACCTCTGTATGTCTTGCTGCTTGCCTGGGTAGAGGGTCTTTCCTGCCTTCATGTGCAGCTGTGAAATTCTTAAGAAAGAATTCAGACCCCTATGTTATAAGGTTTGGAAGTGGATAGACAATTCTGCCAAGCAGAGCTGAGCCCAAGCCAAACTCCAGCAGTTAAAGACTCTGGCATCTCAGAATACGTTATGAAACTCCCATAGTGGATTTGTGACATTGTTCTTTCCTGCATCGCTCAGCTGGTAAAGTCAACAGTAGAGCAGAACTGTACCACTCTCCAGATAGTGGAGACAATCCAGTTCACAGTCAGCCTTTCCTCACACCACTCCCTCCCCAGCAAGGACAGGAAGGATTAAGCAGAGCAAGGAAATGGAGACAAGTGGCTGAACGTTTTTCTCTTGTCTTGTTCTTCTTCTAGTTCCATTTGCCCCGACAGAATTAAAAGTCCGAGCGAAGATGGAGTCTCTGCTGATAACATGGCAGCCCCCAGCCAACCATGCCCAGATATCTGGCTACAAGCTCTACTACCGAGAAGTGGGCCCAGAGGAGACCAGTGATGAAAACCCTCTGGATGGTGCTGAGGATGAGAGCTGGGACGTAGGACCCATAAAGCTAAAGAAGAAAGTGAAGCAGTATGAGCTGACTCGACTAGGTTAGCTGCTTCCATCTCTTTGTAGTTGGTGTGGAAACCCAGGATCTGTGTCTTGCACATCATAGCAGTCCCCTGGGATGCTTCCAACAGTTGTCTGCTTGGCTGCAAATACATAGGACCAGGACCATGTGACCTGTTTTAAGAGCCCCCAGAACCATTTCTGGCATGGGGTGTTTGGGGCTTGCTCTGAGCAGAGTTTAAAACGAAGACATTTCTGATGCCAGTGTAACAGGGATTGTAGTTTTAACCAAGGGCTACTAATACTCTTAGTATACACTAGTAAGTGGTTCTGAATCAATTAGTGTTTTTATTGTGTCACCATAAAGAGTGCCTAGATTAAAATCTCCAGTAAGGACAATGATCTCTCCTTCTCTCTTGTATTCTGAAGAAGCTCCATAATTGCATGCTATTTGAAACCTCTCTGTATTAAAATGCAGAGATGGGTTAATTCACAGCATACTAATGTGGGATCAGTATTCTCCTCCACCTGTCCCTAAAGGAAAAGGGACAGAATAGTGAGTGTCCATGGCTGGAGAACAAGTCTGCGCCACAGTCAGTAACTGCTCTTGGCACTTCCCATAAGGAGTTAATGTTTCTAGTGTCTGATCATACTGATTACTTGATTTGCTCATGGATACAGGATGCAGAGTGAGGAAAGTCATGGCAGATCCTTGAAACAGGAGTCTGCTTCTTAGAGTTCTTCCATCCCTCACTTCATGCTTCATCCCTTTTAGTGCCCAGTGAGCTGAGACTGCAGGACTGGTGTTTCTCGTGCTGGTTCATCTTGTGCATGCAGCATGTATATTATACATGGTGTAAAGGTCAGGCTGCAGCACCTGGAAAGATAGTTTGTGTCATCGCTAAGTAGGATTCCAGCTATGTTGCAGCCATCCTGCCAGTGAGAGTGTTAACAGTTGTGAGTTTCTCTGAAGAATTTAGGTCTGTAATTATTGCACTGAGGAAACCACATGTGAACATCATCACACTGCTCTAACCACTGGCAAGTCAGTTAGCAGAGGGACTCTGGAATGGGCTGAATTGATTCCAAATGCTCTGGCACGATGATGCTGAGGAGGCTGCTTGTTCTTCTGTAATTACTTCCTTAAATTTGGGCATCCGTCAAGCCCTAATGGCTTCCTTATGATTTTGGTGGTTGCGGATCAGCTATCATTGTGTCAGGAAAAGAGTCTCAAGTTTCTTTGAGCCGTGGATGTTCTCTTTTCTCCCCCTTGCACTGTTGAATGATGTGCTCTTGCATGTGTGCAGTAAAGGAAGGGGTCAGGAATCTGGCTGTGCTGAGAAAGGCAGGGGTCTGGACATGCAACGAGGAGGAGGAACGGTTGGGATTTAGAAGGGTTTAGTTTTATGTTGGGGAGCTACCCTGTACAGGTACTTGTATCTGCATGAGGGATCTTGTAGACAGAGTGAGTAGCAGTCTCAGGAGAGGTTGGCAGCCTTAATGTGGCCTGTGCTGCTGCACACTGGCTGACAGGGAATCAGCCTGGGGATTTCCCAGCTCAGGAATGTCTCTGAGTCCAACTCCCTCATCACTGCAGGGCTGACCAGACCTTAAAGCAAATTCTTAAGGACATTGTCCAAATGCCTCTTAAGCACTGACAGGCTTGAGGCATTGAACACCTCTCTAGGAAGCCTGTTCCAGTGTTGGAAATCGTGTCAGGAAATCCCAGGGTTAGCACTGGGAATACAAGGCTGTAGCTTAGGCATGGTCGCATACTATGTCAGTGCAAACAAGGTCCAACTTCAGACAGAGGTGGATGGGTATGTAGAAAGCAGCTTTGAATGCAGCTTCCTGAGCACAGTTACTCTTTATTCACAGTGACAGCATAACTATTACACCAACAATGAGCCATGCCCATGTTTCCCTCCCCAAGTTTCTTGTACCATTAGGCTGTGTTTGAGTTCCTTGTGCTGGGATTCTTGTTTTGTCTTCTTGCACTGGCTGGTCCTGCTACTGAAACTGTGCCAGCTTTGTCCATCACCGCTCCTCTATCCCACGGACGTCCTCATCTTTTGCCTTGATCCCAACATCTGGCTTCTTGATTTTGTCCTTGGTAATGACTCTGCTCTCTCCATTTAAGCTGAAATAAGAGATTTTTCTTCATGCCCATGCAAACCTCTGGACAAACCATGTCTCCTTAGAGTGGAATCACTAATGACACGCCTTGTGTCTTGTCTGAGAGGTATGAGCTGAAATCCTGTGAGAGAGGAGGGCAGCTGTTCAGAGGCACATAGAGATACAGCAATTTCATGCGCCCACAAAACCAAAAGGAGCTGTCCTGAATCACCAGGAGGGCTTTTCCCTGAGAAATTCCCATTGATTTCCATGTTCTAGCAGTTCATCTCCATCAGGATGTGCAACTACCAGGGCTGTAATTTAGATGAAAAATAAGCAGTAGGGATCTGATCCTCTTTTCCACATTCCCATGAAGGAAGATTGCATTCCTCTGGGAATGACTCCCTGGAGATCAGGGTATTTTCCCACTTAGAGGGAAGTATGGCATCTGGCCAATACGAACACCTTGAAAAACTGAATGAAGCAACATATTTAGCATATTGGATATATTATGCAGTCATCCAGATTAGTGATTTGAAATGATCTGGACTAGATTATTCTGCTCATATTTAATGTATGATGGAATGCATTGAAATACATCTGTTTTCATGCTGCCTACTAGCTTCTTGACAGCTTGATAGAGCTTTATGTCTGCATGTTCTAAGAGCTTGAACATCTGGGGCTGTGTATAAAACTTGAAGTCAAGGCTCTGACTGAGAAATCCAAAATACCCCTATTTTCAGAAGTGAATTGCTTGATGTTGTAGTAGAACTCCTCTGGCTTCACACGTAAGTGGCTGCTGTGTTGATCCTACCTGGCGATGGAGATGGAGAACATGTCTTTTCCTTCACTTCTCCAGTAGGAGCTGCCCACAGCTGCATCACATCTGTGAGCTCTTCCTCATCATTTTGGATCACATCATCTGCGATGAGCTTGTGTCCCAGCCAAATCCTCAGGCAGGAGGCAGAGTGCATGTGCTGGCGAGGGACAGTCTGTGGGGTCCTTTATTCCACCAAGCCCATGGTCCTAGCATTTGCACACTGAGTGCCCTTTGGTCTTAGCTACCTTGTGTGGGTTTGAAACGTTTTCCTGTGGCTGATGAGTGTGAAAATGCAGATCAGGAGCCTTGGGGCAGACAAAGCTCTGTTTGCTTTTGGGATTCTTTTGGGGAGAAATATGTGGCTGAACTGTTTTTGTATTCTGAGCGTGACTGTGTGGTGTGGAGCCTTTGGTAATTGGTACCATTAGCCTCTGGGACCATAACCAGCACAGTCATAATAAAACTGGCACCAATAAGGAAGGTTTTATTCTGCTTACGTTGTCTGGCAAAGCGAGCAGTGATCTATCAGGGCAGGGAGTGAACAGGCACATCCCAAATTAACCAACTTCATTAATGCACTGCAGTCAAAGACAGTCTGGACTGGTCTCACTGAGCTTCTGAATGGGCTGGCTGCTGAAGGGAGAAGCTGGCAAGTGTCTTATTTGGGAACTTTGTATAGCCCAAGTTGTTTCCTTGAGTAATCGTCTCCCTTAAAACTCCCGCAGATGTTACTTAACACAGCAGAGAAGTGTTTCAGCTGATGAAAGGCCGGAGGAAAGAGATAAATGAATTTTGGACCAGAGCGTCACTGCTTGGACACCGAGCACCCTGTCCTGCTGCTCAGTGGTTCCCCACAGAGGGCATGGCTGATGGGAAGAGTGTAATGAGCACCCTCAGGTTTCCGGTGTGGCTTTTCTGTGCACTGTGGCTTTTCTCAATCAAGAAACTGCTGCGGAGGCCAAACAGTCACCAACAAAAGCTGCCAGTGACTTAACAGGGCATGTGGGGACTCGCTGGCAGGAAGATCCTCACAGCAGTGAATACATCAGAAAGGACTTCAGAAACGGGAGGGCATTTTGAAGAGGGGAGGATGTCCTCACTCCTCACAAATAAACAGTGCAGTGCCTCCACTTCTATGGGGTAGAGAGGAGTCACTGTGCATGGGTTTCATTAGTAGTTTGCAAGGGAGAAAGCTCAGGAGGTGCAGAGATGATGTGCTACAGGCCAGGACACTGGTTAACCCTCGGTGGCTGGGGCAAGGCCATTTGCTGCTGATAGTTTGTGTAAAAGGTGAGAACCAGAGAGTAGCTGTGATGATTTATGCACCAATTGTGAGATGGCATTTGGATGTGAAAGCCACTAAGTGGAAGAGGGACTTCTGTATTTTAGCAAATACAGCTCTTTTCAAGGTACTGTTGTGGATGGTGAGAAAAGCCAGTCAGATCAAAGCAAACTTGTCTAGCTGGGAGGGTTGGTAACCAAAATAACCCCAGAGAAACCCTGATTGATTTTCCAGCTCCTGGGAGACTCTATGAGGTGAAGCTGGTGGCATTCAATAAGCACGAAGATGGTTACGCAGCAGTTTGGAAGGGCAAAACAGAAAAGGCACCTGCAGCAGCAGTAGGTGAGGAACGTCCTTCATTTGTTGTCTGTCTCTTCTGCTTGGCATGTGGCTTCAAAGGAAGGGTAGAGGTGAAGTTACAAGAAGATGAACTTCAAGAAGGACAATACCAAAATGGGAAGGTCCCAATATAAGGGAACTTCCTTTGACAGTCATTGCAGATTGCTTCTGAGGAATTATCTTGGGAAAGAAAGGAGCAAAATACCTCCCTTCCCGTTGAGGTTGTTCTTATACTGGGTGTGGGTGGCCTGTGTCCGTGATGGCTGTCCCTTGCCTTACTATCGTGTATGTCACCATATATCTTTTCTCTTTTTGTTTTGCACCACAGATCCCCCTGTGCAGAAGGGTCCTCCACTGCCTCCAGTCCAAGTCTATGCAGAGTCCAACAGCTCAACCTCCATATGGCTCAGGTGGAAGAAACCTGACTTCACAACAGTCAAAATTGTCAACTACACCGTGCGCTTCAGTCCCTGGGGCCTGAAAAATGCCTCTCTTGTTACCTACTACACAAGGTAAAGAGGGATGTGAAGGGTTCATCTGCCATGTATTGCTCCTGTCAGGACTAAACAGAGGACAGGAGGAGCCTGCATGGAAGTTCAAGTACTGAGCAAAACCCTGGGTGTTTCACCTGCTGGAAACATCTGCCTTAGTCACAGATAGATTCAGAACTGCTGAAATGTGGCACTGGGTCTGATATGTGACTTGAACACCAAGGGATCATTTAGTGGCTGGTCTCTGCATCTTTTCTGCTCTTGTTTGACCTTACATGCTCGTTCCCTGTTAATAACATGGCCAAGTGTAATTGTGGCCAGTCTCAAGCATTCATGTGAGATGGTCCTCACAAGTTTGGTTTAACAATGCTAGAGTTTAAGAGTTTGGGGGTGTATTTTAAGTCTGGACTCCTGTGCAAGTGTTTAGCCTAAAACCAGGCTGTTTTCAGGCTTTTCTTTGCAAGTACATCAGAAATGATCCTGGAGGCTGGGAGCCTGCTTTGTTCTGTAGGTAGGAGCTGAGTGCTCTTGTATATACATGACTGCAGGAGATGGAGCTTTAGGTGAAAAATAGCATTGTAAGAGTTAAGGTAATCTCGTAGTGTTCCTGGTAAGGTATCAAGGTGACAGTAGGTGGGAGAACCATCTAATGTTCATGGCCTTGTGAATGTGTCCTCTTGGCAGCTCGGATGAAGACATTCTTATCAGTGGGTTGAAGCCCTACACTAGGTATGAGTTTGCTGTGCAGTCCAACGGTGTTGGCATCGATGGGCCCTTTGGCAGCGTGGTGGAGCGGTTCACCCTGCCCGACCGTGAGTGTTCATGGGAACTGAATCCTGATTTCCCCTGGGTTTCCTTGAATCTCTGTCAAATCCCTCCTAACGTGCAGTGCTGAGAATCTCTAAGCCCCAAGCCCATTAAAGGAGTACTGCTTTTTAAACAGAGGAGCATGTAAAGGGAATTGAGGCAATGACTGCTGTTACTGTGGGTTTGTCTCTGTGTTCAGAGGGCTGATAGTGCATTGCTTAAGAGCTGGGTCCTCACCAATGCTGAATGTCGCTGTCAGAACAAGAGTGCCTTGCCCAGCCTAGTGTTCCAGTAGGACCTCCACTTAGCTTCAGGCCTGGTGAAGGCTGGGAGGCATAGAGATGATCCCTGGAGCTGCAGTGGGTTAGCTCCTACTCTATGACAGCTTCTCTGGTATTCAGCTTCGCAGAGCAGCAGCGATGGCCTTTGGAGGTGGTGTGTGTCCTGCCTTTAGCTGGGACTAGGTGCAGTGCAAGCAGGGCTTTGGGGAAGATGGAGAAGGAACAAAGAGCAAGGATGTGCTGGGAATATTCTCTCAAAGATAAGCAGTGTTGCACAGCCTCAAACTGAGCTGTGTGGCTTCATCAGCACTATCACGTTTCCCTTGGCTGCTTGGCCATGATGCATAAGTCCTGCCCTGTACTGGGCTCAAGCAGCCTCCTCTTTGCACTCTCCACAGCTTGTCTGGGTGAGGAGTCCAGTCACCCAGGTTGCCCATCATTCCCTGCTTGCAAACATGGCTGTGGAACCACTGAGAGAAGACACAGAGCAGTTGCCATGCCCTGCCAGTTGAATGCTCGCCTGTTTTCTGCTATTCACAGTGGGTCTTGTCTCTGCCAGGTCCCTCGACTCCTCCATCTGACCTGCGGCTGCACCCACTCAACCCCTACGCTGTGCAGGTGCACTGGTGCCCCCCTGTTGAGCCCAACGGCATCATTGTGGAGTACCTCATCCTCTATAACGCCAACAACACGCAGCCAGATGACATGTGGACCTTGCTGACGCGAGAAGGTGAGCCTCCTTGAGGTACCATACCACCCCACCAGGTCTTGGGAGTATATGGTGGGCCTTGCTCCTGGTCATATGGGAGAGTCCAGGGGTGCAACTACTGAGAGACATGAAATCATACATGTCTAAAGCTGGAATAGCCATTACTACCCAGCAAAGGTCCTGCAGATGCAGGCAGTAATTCCTAGGAGAACGTATGCCAGCAGCACCATGTGCAGTCTGTATTGTCAGCTCTTTAAGCAGCAAGTTCATTAATACTGAAGAGGTGTATGAATTATTTCTTAGAGCTCATGATACAAAATCCCTCACTTCTGAGGGCCCAGCAGAGTTCCACTGCTGCTTTGCTGCAGCCTCTGAATACTCTTGAAGCTGCACATTTTAAACCTTGTTTGCCTTGCTTTTGATCAGGAAATATCTTCAGCACTGAAGTGCATGGCCTGGAAAGTGATACCAGGTACTTCTTCAAGATGGGAGCAAAGACAGTCGTGGGATCTGGGCCCTATTCAAACGTTAAGGATGTGCACACCCTCCGGGAGAAGCTGTCTGGTACGAGTTTCCCCTTTGTCCCACATGAGTTGTGTTGCCGAAGACCCCAGTTTGTCAGCAGTGGCATTTCTGTTTGCCCAGCTGTTGTCACTACACAGGATGCAAGATACGACCATGTGTAAGGCCAGTGCAGAGAATCACGGCAGGGTCCTCAGATGTGCAGCTCCAGAACCCGTCCCACAGCCAAACTTCCTCACTTTTCCCCGTGCCAGCTCCTATGGAAGGGCACATGTAACCTGCATCTCGCTGCCTTTCTGGTAGGCTGTGTAGCATGAAGTTAATGAATGTGCAGAGATGCAGGTGTGCTTTGAGATGCTCTAAATTGTCACTGCCAAGTAATAGTCTTCCTTTACGTGCATAGAGGCATCACGTATTGGTTTTAGGGAAGCTGGTGCTTCTGTGAACATAAAACACTTTGTACCTTCTTCCCGCTAGCAGCTGAAATGATGTTTCTCTCCTTCCTCTGCTAGATATTCTGGATATCCACTCTGTCACAGGAATCATTGTGGGAGTCTGCCTGGGGCTGCTCTGCATCCTCTTCTGCATGTGCGCCAGCTTCCGCAACAGCAAGCAGAGGTAGGTGCCACCTCACCTTTGCAGGAGGTGAAGAAGGCTGATGTGGAAGAACACAAAATACAGCATGAGCTCCTTCCCTGTGCTCAGCTGGGCTCTTTGAGATGTGGTGTCTGACATCAGTTAATGCAAAGATTGAGTGCTGGGAGTGCAGCTGGCTAAGGAACATATTTAGTACAGTGTTTGCACTGATCTGACTGATTGCTTTTCTCAGTAGCTCATTGTTGCACTCATTGGTTTGGGATTTGTTTGGGCTTTTTTTTCTTCAGAGAAAAGAAAAAAGGGAAAAAATACTACTTGCTAGGTTGTTACCTGTGTCTGTACTGTGGGCAGTGCTTTGCTTCTGAGGTTGGACAACTCTAAGGATGTTTGGAAAGAGTTTATTGACTTCCAGTTGGGAAAATGATGGAAGATTTCCCAGTGAGTGACAGGCTGGTTTAAGGAGGCTTGGGCTGTTTGGGACAGAGGAAAGCAAGGTTCATGTGAGATGTCAGCTCTTGTTTGTTTTCCCTCAGGGAAGCCCTTCCAGGCCTGGATTCCCAGGCAGCTGGCAACCACACTTACTACCACCGGAGCAGGCAAGGGGTGGCAGCTCCCAGTGCCACCTTGGACTCCCATGAGCTGGAGTCCCTCATGTCCCCACTCCCAGAGGATGCACCTGTGGCCCTGGGGGACATCACAGAACTGACAGAAGTGCACAGCCTCATCCATACGAGCCTCCCTGAGGACATCATCCATGGCAAGAGGAAGGTAAGGACCCATGTATGTGGTGACTAGGCTCCCACCCTAGGCAAGAGCCTTTGTTTGGTGTGTCACTGCTAGGAAGCCAGGTCTGATCCTGCCCTGGCTCTGCAAAGTGCTGGTAGTCTTGGCTGCAGGCTGGTGCTGGGCAGCCAGTCACTTCTCTCTCTGTCAAACTGGCTCAGCCTTGGCTGTCAGATCTAAGTTGGGGATACCAGTGCCATCTCCCACCCCTTGTCATCTCCTGGGACAGCGACCTATCATTCCCAGAGAAGCAGCTACCGAGCTTACTGCTGCAGAAAGCGGCGCTGTTCCTGTGTGATGTCTACAGTAGATGCTCTGCCTTCCAGGATGCTCTTTAAGCTAGAGTAAAAGGAGCTTTGTCCATAAATATGATTTTTACTGGAATACCCTTGAAGATGCGCAGGAGATGAAATTGTGTTTTATTTGTGAACCTGCTTTTCTGAAGCAGTCTTTTCCTGCCCTGCGTGTTTTGCCTGACATTGCGTTGTCTTTCATTCCTCCCTGCCCATTTCCTCTCTCCAGCTTGCCTGAAACATTTCATTCCATTAGGGAACCTTTAATTGGCCTAATTTAGTTAATCTGTTTATGTCTGTCTTTGTAGCCCAGGGAGAGCATGTAAAGTAATTAGGAGGTTCAGTAAAACAACTGCATTGTGAGCACGTGGGATTTCATGGTTGCTTCCATGATGCACTTGTGTGTCACTGGGGGGAAGGTGAGTTCAGGGTACCTGGCTAAGCCTGGCTGGTGGTGGTGGTGCAGGGATGGTCTTTTGGAAACACAACATCATCTGCTGGCTTTAGGAGTCCTGTGAGCTGAAGCCACACTTTGGCCACCCCCAAGTGCTGCAGGAGATCAGCGCTGAGCTGAAGGAGAGGCACTGTGCAGCCAAACCGCATCCATGGGTTTCACTGGAATGAAGCTGCCTGGCTGGACCCAAGCCGAAGAGTGTGAGGAATTTCCTACAGCTCTTGCTGTTAAATAAGGACCAGATGTTTTCAGGGATGTGACTTACCCTGAGAACAGGTCAGGGTGGGGGAAGTTCCCTCCCTTGGGAGGCCTTTCTGCAGGCAGCACATCCAGGTCTGTCTTCTAACGCAGCGGCCCTGTCCGCAAAGGTTACACCAAGATTTTCATGTGTGCAGAGCAGGGCCTGGAGGGGGCAGTGCCAAGGTCAGCCTGCTTATCCTGAGAGCTTGGGTGTCCCAGTGTCACAAAGACAACCATGTCCAGCAGTGTCCAGTTCAGAGATCAGAGCTTTGGGAGTGAAATGATTCTGGCTGTAGACTCTCTGCCCCCAAAATTGGATGGAGGAAAGGCCGCGGAGAGTTAAATTCTCTGAGGGCTTTTGCCAGTAGAATAAAGAGCTTGTTTTTTTGATGGATGTGGATAGGGAAGCAGGGATCACTGAGGAGCAGCCACCCGGAGAGCAGTGCTGTCACCCGTGCTGACCGGTGAGGATGACCTCGCAGGTGAAGAAGAGCTCCAGTGGCCGGGAGCAACAGGCTGTTGTTCTGGGAGTGGGCACTGGAGGGAGATGTGCTCCCATGCAGGTGGCCCTGCTCTCTCCCCTGCCCAGTTCTGCTGGAAGTGCCGCCTGAGCCAGCCCTGAGCACCGCTGCGGGTCTCAGACCGGTGCTCACATACCCGGTCCTCACAACAGACATAAATCTGTCAGGAGCTGTTGCGAGTGTGGGAGTGAGAAATGTCTCAAGGATCCCTTTCATTTAACACTGTATCATGTCACCTCAGAGCTCAGGCTGTTGGCTGGGACAGACTCTTGGTTGGATGCTGCTGCTGCACAGGTTTGCATAGCTGTGATGCCAAGCAGCTGGCAGCTCCAGGCCTGAGTGACCTCCAGTTGCCTGCTTGACTCTTCATCCTCAAGTTATATTCCTGAAACTTGTTTTGTGTTGGTTGGGTGGCACTTGCCATTAGCAATGGCACTGACAGCTGCTCCTGCACTTGCAGGCTTTTCACATGCTGGCTCATTACTTAGCATTTCATGAATTATTCTTAGTGGTTTTATTCTTGTGGCAGCCCCGGGTTCCAGTGGAGATTGGAGGCTCTGTGCTGTTAGGAGATGTACAAACCCAAAGAAGGGACTGTCCCTATGGCAGGAGCAGTCAGAAGTGAGTGAATGTCACTTTGAGGGTGTGGGGATTGAAGAACAGTGAGACCAAGGGCAGAAAGTCTTTAACAGCACTGAGATTTGAACTGACTCCTGCAGAGAATTGCAGGCAAGCATTTTGAGAAGTCCCCTTGGTTGTTTTCAAGCCATGATCCCAGTTCCTTCAAATATAAGGCGGTGATTCCTCTTGAGCCGTTACAGGTAATGCTGGGGCTGCAGGACAGTAGAAGGGGAAGGTGGCACAGTCTTCATGCTGCTGGACAGCCCACTGGAGCCATCCTGCCCCTGCTTGCAGGACAGCAGGGTGCTACTGCAATCAGGCTGTGGGCACAGGATGGCTGCGCAGGAGCATGCTCTGCCATTTGGCAGTCCCTTTTCCTTCCTTTCTGTGTGCTTCCCAGTGGTCACACACAAGGATTTGTAAATACACTGACAAGTGATTTCCCTCTCTTACTCTTTGCCTTTCAAGTGACCCCCAGACCGATGCTCCCAGTACCCGTGTTATAAATGACACTGTAATGCACAGGCTGTGGGGCTGCTGCTCTGTTCTCCATGACAGATGGGCTGAGGATGTTAGAATGGCTGTGCTCCAGACAGCCCTGTCACTGCTGCTTTTGGGCCAAGCAATTTAGGGGGTGGGGGAGAATGTTAAAAAGCATCTGCTTTCCATGGAAGATTTCAGCTTTTAATTGAATGAAGCCAAACCCAAGTGTTTTGGCTTGGAAATGTTTGCTGTTGTGCTTCTTGCGAGCTGGAACCTTCCTTGCTTGCTGCTCCGCTCCTTCCCTGTGGGACTCCCCCATGAAGCATCCCCATGACTCGGCGAGCAAAAGCTGTAACACATCAGGAAACTTGGATCTACCCGGGTTGTTTGTCATTTTCATGTTGAAGTTTTTCAGCATGGAAAACAAACACCGATGCTTTCCACCATTCAGCAATAAATCCTTTCCCTGTGCTATGACAGTAAAAGCTGGGCACATCTGAAATGTCCCCAGCCTTGTTTTGCACACGGTTTCAAGCTAGTTTAAATAATACTCATAAACCAGAGAAGGTTTCAAGATCAGCATTTCCTACATGTTCATTCGCAGCTCATATATTTGCATGAAATCATTACTTGTCACTGAAAAGGTAACGTTATTGAGTCACAGTTTTACCAGTCGGAGTTACTATAAAAAGGCTGAAATGAAGAGGCTTGTTTGCTTTGATAAGGATTTAGCTGTAATGGAAACACCTTCTAGCGGAAGATGTTTTTATTAGTTTTCATTCTTGTGTTTGCAGTGAACTGACAAAGGGATTTTTCCATCTTTAAATTGGAATCAGACTGACAGTCGTTGCCTTTGTTATTCTATTGTAAGATCCAAGAGAACTTTTCCTTCTTTCAGTCATTCACTAGCCCCTCTTGAGCCGAAATAAATAGCATCACTCATTACACCAAGATACTGCTTTAAAAAGCAGAGAAGCTTTTGGGCTTACAAGGCCTTCTGCAGGTCTGCGATGAAAACAGACCTAGAGTTAATTGCTGCTCAACCTTAGAGGCTGAGCCCCAAGAGGGGTTTTTTTCCCCTCTCACACACCGTGTGCTTGAACAACATGTGGGATCCAGGCCATGTTGTGTGGCTGATGGGTTTTTTCTGTTTGTTGAAAGTTGCAAACTGGTACAAAACAAGTTTGTTCTTCATTGCAGCCAATTTCAGCCAGAGCTGAACAGGCTGTTCCCAGAGTCATCAAAACCTATGTAAACATGGCAGATTGACATTTCCGCTAACAGATGGTCCATGGGGGATTGCAGCAGAGCTGCCTGTTTCTTTCCATGTTTTTTGGTATTCACAAGATGCCTGCAAGAAGGCTTTCAAGTTTGCTCTCTGTGTGTATGTGTGTGTGTGCATATGATGCTCAGCTCTTTCTGATGGCAAATATGCATGTAAGCATCTATAATAGGACACACATTTGTGTGCATGTGTGCATATTTGTGTAGGTTCAATGCTGAAACTTCCAGGCAGTATTTGCTCAGTAACGTATGTTCCTTGGAAGAGGCACAGAAGCCATCAGTCGGCAATGGAGCTGCAGAAAGCCTCTCAAATGGCAGCAGAGGCAAATTGAACACGTTCCGTGCGCACTCGCATGTAGCAATATTCCTTGTTGTCTGTGAGCTGTGTGTGATCGCTTGGTTGATTTCTTGCTATTAAAGTGTAGTTTAATGATTGTCCACTTAGAAAAGCAGCAATTAGGGAATGCTCTTGGCTCAGAATATATTGTTGAGGACTGCAGAGAGAAATGGCAAAGACACTGCCTCCAGCATCCACTTTAAATTAGCTAATGTGTGATATCCGCAGTGCTTTGGATGTCACTGTTCTGCAGGGTGCTGTCATATAAATGAGGCCCTTTGCTACTTGTTTTCTTAAGGTTTGATCCTGAAGCAGCAGTAAGCTTCTATGACTTGGGGTTGGTGCTGGGATGTGATGCTGCTTTGCCTCCCACAAGGTGTTGAGCCCATTTGGTGCTTGAGTCAGGGTGGACAGGGTGCTTGGGCAGCCCTTCAAATGCATACATGAGCCCTTCTCAATGTGCCTTCTTGCCAGCGCCAGCACCAGCAGCACGAGGTAGCATTTGCTTCTTGCTAAATAGCTGACTTAGGAATGCCTGGCTCACACACAACATCTGCTCATGTATTTCTACCTAATTTCCAGGCAGATGGACCGAGGCATAAGGAGGTCAAATGACTCACCCAAGGTCAGGCTGATGTCAGAAATCTCCTTGCCATCTCAGCTGGACCCGTGCTATGTTGGCTGTTGTTGGAATGGATC
The DNA here is from genome assembly GCA_009867235.2 of Psittacus erithacus. Taxonomy (NCBI): domain Eukaryota; kingdom Metazoa; phylum Chordata; class Aves; order Psittaciformes; family Psittacidae; genus Psittacus; species Psittacus erithacus. Next base: position 15,189 of record WYDI02035518.1, read on the forward strand.
TGGCCTGAGCAGCAGCTGCATACGCAGAGCAGAAACCTGAGTTTCTCCTGCCTGACAGTGAGCAATAGATGCTCAGTGGGTTTGAATAGATGTGCCCTCTATCTTCACCCTACACAGCCATCGTGCTCACACCAGCAGTATTCTGTATGCGGATGCACACTCACAGTTGTGTCAGGTCAGGATTTTCTCTTCACTTAGCCTTGCATCAGCCTCTCACTTCTATCCAGGCAACATGTAACATCTGTGCCATGAGCCTAGAGATAACTGGTGCTTAAATCTGAGCTTGTATGTGTGTATGTGAGTCAGTAGCAAGACTGAGCTCAGGTATCTGCAGGACAACCCAATAAAATCAAAACCTGGAAAGAAAATACTTTTCTGCCTGTGAACTAATAGTCTGAGCTGTTAAATAACTTCAGCTCTTAAAGGGCCACATTTCCTATACACAGAGGTGTGCATTCAACAGTTTATTGCAAGGGGAAGCTGAGAGAGCCCAGAACAAATTGCGTTCAGCCCATATAATTTAATTAGATCTACAAACAAGGTAACACTGGTTGCCCAGGGGATTTAAAGCTGAGCTAAGAATTGCTTGGTGGTCTGCTGCAAAAAGAGAATAATTAAATAATTAAATAAAATAAGGCCCCAATGTTGTGCCTCGGTGTTGGTGGGGGATGGCAGAGTGTTTACCCAAGCCTTGGCTTAGAGCAGGAAATCTGTCTGCTCAGCAGAGCAAGCAGTTCGGCATTGTCTTCAGCTCTCACCAGAGCGCACGTGCCAGTGCACGCAGGTGAGGGTCCCTCTCCATGCTCCAGAGCATCGCTGGTGCTAAAGGAAACACTGGAATCAGTCAGCTCCACATTTCCACTGTCCCGGTTCCTCTCCAGCTTTGTGGTATTTTTCAGTAGGTTCATACTGCTTGGGGTTGTTCACAGCTTTGCAGGGAGCTGATTTCAGTGGAGAAGAGAACGCTCCAGGGAGACATTTTAAGTGTCTTACAATACCTAAAGGGGGCAACACGAAGTCTGGAAAGGGACATTTACAAAGGCCTGTAGGGACAGGCCAAGGGGAATGGCTTTAACCTGCCAGAGGGGAGACTGAGATGAGCTCTTAGGCAGAAGCT
>WYDI02035523.1:0-19565 GCA_009867235.2 Psittacus erithacus
GTGTCCCTGCCCATGGCAGGGGGGTTGGAACTGGATGATCTTAAGGTCCTTTCCAACCCTAACTATTCTATGATTCTTGAACCTTTTTAGTTATTTTGTTGGGGTTTTCTTAATGAACTTTTCAATGCAATATGTAAGGATGGCGATTAGTTGAAATCCTAATATGCTCTAAGTCCCATCTGCTAGTGAATAGCTGAAATCATGAGCAGTCCTCTTGCTGCCTGGTAATTGATCAGGAGTATTATATCTGCCACTGTGTGTTTGTCTTCTCTGCAGGGGCTGATGACTTCATGTCTGGTAATAGGAGAAAATTATCCATCCAAAACATTTCAAACTATCAGCTAGAATTAGTGATTAGCCTCTGCCAGGGCATAGCAATAAATCTGCTCTGTTTCTCCTTGGTCTTCATGATAGCTAGTGGCTGAGAGACTCTAAATGTAATTGTAATGACTTGTGTGTGCCCATGCCTTTTCTCCCTGCTATTTGTTCATTAAAGATTAGTGCTTTCTCTCACTGAGATTGGTTAAATGCTGCTGCTTTCAATATCTTACTGTTTGTCTTTCTTATGTTAGTACTTAAAACTTTCACATTCTGTTCTAGTTACTACCTTCTCTTAGAATGTATTCTCAGGTAGTCCTTGAAATGCTTTCCTGAATTAATATTGCTCTGAGTTTTAATGTTAAAATTTGAGATTAGGAAACCAAAATGTAGAAGTAGACAGCATCTGAGTTTATTATGGACTCTCAAATAAGTGGGCACCAGTAAGAACTGGAAATCATTTCTTGGTTCTCTGTCCTCTCAGATGTTGTAGCTTATAAACATCTGCAAAACATAGGTTTTCAAAGCATTAATATTCACTTGCTAGCTTTTCACTGCTGGTCATGTTTCTTCATTTCACTCAAATGATGAGTCACAAGTGAAATCAGTGGTCTGCACCACCCCTCTGCACTACAGGCTGAGCTGTTGCACAAGTGCTATGTGTCAGTCCTACTCACACATGCAGATCATCCTCTTGTGTTCTGTGCAGCCTACCTGGGGCTCTTTACCTAGGGTGGTGCCTGCAACAAGTGAGGATAGCTCATTGTGTCTTTATGTCCATAGCTGTAAAATCTGAAGGCTAATGGGTATGTCTTCCTTTGGGAAGTACCCCAAGAGCTGTGGAGGAAATGTTGGGAATTCCATGATGACTCTTCAGAGGCCTGGCTGAGTGCTGCTTCAGGGCCTCCCAGTACTTTTCTTTCCACCAGTGGTGTTCACTGGGTTTTTATATCCTCTGTTCTTGGGATCAAGGAGAATGCTAAACCAATGGGTCTGCTTATGCTTTAAATTATGTAATTGCTATCATTAACTTAAGTAGGATGACAGAAGCACATAATTGTATATTGCTAAAATTTTTCTCAAGTATGGATCCCTACCAAATGTATATATTTTATGAACACTTCCTGCTGAAAGCAACAATTCTTTGAAAAGAAAAAGAAAATACTTATCAAACATTTTATAATTTGAGTGAAATTTAATTAATTGCCTATTTTTATAATTAGTCTTTCAAAAATGACACTGAGATAAGTGAGAGAAATTTTTTTGAGTTTAGACTGATTATAGAAATTAGATGCATTGGTAGAAAACTCTACATGCTCTCACAGATCAGAATCAATCACATGTGGTTTTCTGTACTGTATATCCTGGACAAAATGAAGGGGTAAATGATAACAGATTGAAAATAAATCTTATTTTTTCAGTTTTTAAGCTGTTTAGCAACAGACGTAAAGAATCCAGGACATAAATTTCCATGAGTAACACAGTACAAATACAAGTCTTCCATTTGTTATGAAGATATATTACATAAATAGATGGAAAATCAATCTATGTCATGGGAATGCAAGTCAGATCTTCCAGTAGGAAGCCTGTAGCTCAATATCATCCTGTGTAGATTCTGTAAGTTTTTTTCAGATGTCTTTATTATTGCATTAGAAGTGTTCTTTGGTGTCAAATTGTGGAAAATGCAAATTCAAGGCCACAAGTCAAAAACTCCGTGAAATTGAGTTTCCAGTGCTAGAAACTTTGAGCAACTTCAACTTTTTTGCTGGAACAGGTATTGGCCTTCAACTTCCTAGCAAGGCCTTCCATGTGCAATCCATCACAGAAAGTTCAAAGTGGCTTCAGTTTGTGCCACATTTTTCAGGATTTGTAACCTGCTCAGGAGAGGTTTTTCCTGCTTGTTTGGAGTATAGATCTTTACTGCAAAGAATGCGTATTATGTGTATAATGTGGTTGTGCATAATGTGCTGAACTCTCAAAGGTGTGTTTTGCTTGCTTTATATTACTTAAGCAGTCCTTTTTCCTTCTAATCTCAACCCCTACAGTAAGGCTAAGAAAATTCTGCTGAGACTCTCCTCCACCTAAAAACATCCAAAAATGAATCCTTAAACTTATCTCAGGTGTTTGCTTCTGTTGGAGCAAACATGTAGTTTTTTCATAATTTAAAGGATTACTTAAATGCAAAATACGAGATGGTTTCTATAGCATGTCCTTTTAGCACTGTGAAAAACATTATGAGAAGACAGATTACCTGAGGATAGTTCCTTGCAATACTGCAATGTAGTTTATAGAAGTTAGTTGATGTATGTGGTAGTCTACCCTTTTCAGAAGTGGTGACTGTTCTGTGACAGAAATGGAAGCTCTGGTCGTAGGTTCTTATATCAGAACCTGTACTTACATTAGGTTTATCTTTATATTTATCTGAGAATATATATATACACACACACACACTTATATCTATATATATCTCCTTGAAGGGGAGATGGAACTCTTACCAGCAAACAGAGGGTTTGAAATGAATACAGTGGAGTCAAAACTATGATTATTGCTCTGACAAAGTTTGTTTTGAGAGGACTATCATTCATAATGAATTTATACACAGATAAATCCAGTTCTGTTTAAAAGGCACAAGCACATACATGCATAGCTGATTTTGTTGATTATATACAAGTACTTGTAGGTTTAGTTTACAAATCCTATTGAGTTATTAAATCACTTAAAGACTTTATGGATATAAAGCAGATGTGGATTTTTAGCAGCATCTTATAATCACAATGTAGTTTAATATTCTGATTGAATATTATTAAAAATGAAATGCATGGTTCATTGCCTTTTTCAGTATGAGTTTGGTGTTTGGCTGGAGAAGGTGCCTGCCTTTCTGCACCCCTTTTCAATCTCTGTGGACACTGATCTGAATTACAGGCATACATTTTATAACAAAGGTTATCTGTTTGTTTTCTGAAGATTTAGTTAGCCTTTTTCAGTGAGCAAGAAAGATATCAGAATTGCACAAGCTGAAAATTTTGCTTTTTCCATTTCCGCATGTTTGAAGGAAACTTTGCAATTAAATTAATGCTTTCAGGAATTCATGAGGGTTAATAAAAATCTCATCTACTTTGGGTGAATGCACAGAATTTTTCTTTAGCTCACATGTACAATTCCCATTCTTTTTATCAGTAATTAAACACACACATTAAGAGAAGAATGTCATAATGTTTTGTTTCTTTGGGAACTTTGGCATGAGAATAGAGTGCACATTCATGCCAGCTGGATATGCAACTGACCACAATAGCTGCAAAGGAACAATTAAACTTTATTAGTTCAATAATTTTGCTAAGAAGCAAATATCTGTTTGTAGCACTGTGGATGTATGACATACACCAGATTCACAGCTTCAGAGGAGCATCATCATTCACATCAGCCAATGCCCAGGGACAAGAGCCTCTCTCTCTTTCTGGCTGCTCTATTCCAGAAAGACACCGGCATGGGAAAGAGTAGGGTTGGGAAAAGACTTCCTTGCAAAGGCTGTATGAAAAACAACTTTGAAGTTACTTTTTTACTGTGATGTTGCGATGGAAAACAGTGGAAGTAGTGTGGTTTAGTTTTTATTCTGTAAGCAACCTACCTGGGTTTGGTAGACAGAAGTTGCGTAAATTTCATAAATAAAGCACAGAGTGTACATGTGTGAATTGTATCTGGGAAAATTCATGTGTTACCTAATCCAGATTTGATAGGACAAGGGATAATGTTTTTAAACTAAATAAAGGCAGATTTAGACTAGGTATAGGGAATAAATTATTTACAATAAGGGTGGTGAAACCCTGGAGCAGATTTCCCAGAGAGGCAGAAGATGCCTTGTCCCTGGAAATACTCAAGGTCAGGCTGGACAGGGTTTTCAGCAACCTGATCTAGCTGAAGGTGTCCCTGCTCATTGCAGAAGGGTTGAGTTGGATGACCTTTAAAGCTCCATCCCAAGCCAAATGATTGTGATTATGACGATGCAACTTTTACCAAGTTGTCATGTGCAACTTTGATTTCAGCTAGTCATGCAGTGTCCTTTTATAGCCAGTGGATAGAGAAATACTTTCAGAGGATGCTGAGTCTAGTTACAGATGCTGATAGTTGAGCAGGAATGGATTAGTTGAGGACAGCTGGTTATTGCTCACAGCTTGTGGACTGCCTACTCTTCTGCATGTTCAGACAGATTAATTTTTGGGGAAAAGGAAGAGAAAGAGAGAAGGAATGCTTACGGGAAAATTTATCTGAAACTCTTCAAAGCAAAGGAGTTACAGGAACAGAACTGCCCATTCTCCTTATAATATTCCTGAGATACCTGCAGCAGTTTGGTGAAACTTTTACTTGCAATGAGTAAAAAATATATGGAAAATGGAGTTTTAAATGGAAATCCATTTTTTTACATTTTCTCGGGGTTTGTATTCTCAGTCTGGTAAATGTTAAAATAGCTTGCCTTTTTGGTGTTTCCAGCATTAAGTGTTTCTTTTTATTCAGGATGAAGCCTGAAGCTGGCTGTTCCTAACATGGACCCTGACAGTTAAAAGCTTGTTGTAGACAAGAGTGATATTTTATTATCCAAACATCACATATAATCCTTTTCATCGTGGAATTACCAAGCTGGTACTGACTGCTTTCTTCCATGTGCTTCAGTGTCATGGTAGTTAATATCACTAATCATAAGGATTAAAATCAGGAAATTAGTAACAGAGATGCGACTTCCAAATCGTGAATTTGCTTATGCAACCTAAAAGCCTATGGAGAATTAATAAATTCAAGTGATTTCAGTCCTTAGGCAGGATTTTTTTTTTTATTTAGGCATTTGTACACTTTAACTTACAATAAGGGGTCTCTTCTACTATTATGGTATTTTACCTTCAGTAAATGACAAGCATTATTGGTATGTAGAGATACATCACGCATTCTCTCACTGGAAAGCCTTCATTGCCTGCCATGAGATAACAGCATGGGCTCAGTAGCTGTGGTCTCTTAGCAACTAACTCTGCCTCTTTCTTTTGAATTCTCCTTTGTGACCCAGAGGCAGGTCTTTAGACATCAGCCTTAGACCACGTTCCTATTTCCAAGGCAGTGAAAACTGAAGTGTTTCAGGATGTTTGTATGAAGTCCATTTAGTGCAAGAATATGTCCTGCTAAATATGTTGTGTGTATTGAAAATTGAGATAAATTTGTGGGTTTTGATTTAATAATGTATTATTAGAATCCTGCCAGCTTATAATACTGTTGGTAGTGACATGCCAATATATTTTGTTATGAAATTTGGCTTTAAGAAAGTATGTTATTAAAGTCTGCAGATTTGGTGGTGTTGCATATTCTAAAATGGGTAACCCCTTTAAGTGATGTAGATTTTAATGTATGTACTTTTGAGGAGCTGGTTTGTTGGCAAGGGTGAGGGTTGTGTTTCATATCTGTATTTGAAACAAGGATAGGCAAAGAGGAGCATTCCTTCTAGGCAGGGGATTAAGGGCTATGCTTTCAAAACACTGAGAGATTTAAATTCAAATCTTTGTGTGTATGCTCCTAAAGTTGCCATTGGAAGTTATTTGCTTATTGGATAGTTTATTTGCCTTTCAGCGGCAATGTGTGCTGGAAAACCTTTTTATTCTGAAAGAAAAACCCCAGGATCAAAAAATATTTTATTAATCAAAATTGTCTATTCACTCAATTAAGGAATATAAAAGAGTTGCTCTGGTGTGGTGGTGAATTGATGTAATGAATCATGGCTCTTCTAAACCCCAGATATATTTTTATGTCTAGACAGGTCTGTGGTGAGGAACATATGATTATAACAGAATATGCCAGAATGCACCAAAGACATTTTTCATAATAAGCTTTTCCGCTCCACCCAAACCCAAGGCATGTATATTGTTTAAAAATCTTTCTAAAGTGACTGTTCTGGTTGAGTCTTCTATGTTAAGCTGATTAACTGTTTCTGACCTTTCAAAGTAGGTCGTATATAATCCTAGAAGACCACCAGAGTTGAAACTATTCTGATAGTTTTGACATTCCCATCAAGCTTTCTGTCGGTATCACAAGCAATCCTAATTCACTTGTTTTTAGTTAATTTGACAGGTCATTGTTAACCTCATTAGTAATAGCAAACTGCTAAAAGTTACACATGTTATGACAAGAAAAGCCTTCAAGACATGGCAATACCAATTAATTAGAATAGAAAGAATATGCTTATTTCTTTTGCCATAGAGTGGATATCATCTTAATATTTTGAGAGTAGAGACGGAGTATGTTTGCTTCAGGAATAAACTTATATCTGCTGATTGAAATCAAGCAAGAACTGGAATGGAAACTATCCTGACACTGTCACGTACACCACATTTAGGAAGCTTCTCTCTCTGGTACTTATTTGTCAAGTAGAGTTTGAGTGAATCGTAGCTCCTCTAATTAGAACTTCTGCTACTTTATCCAGCATGTTATGATTAATGTGTTTTTCTGTATGTGTAATCAATTTTATCATTAATATAAGAGCTTGTCTGCTGAGAACCTTCTCTTCCTCAGAGGCAAAAAGTTGAGAAGTTATAGATCCTCACCTTAGTGAATCCATAGATCCTTAGTGAATTCAATGTACCCAAATGTAAGCCTTTTGAGAGAGATTAAAATCTATCTCTGAAAAGTCTGTCAGGTGAAACATGGTTTAAGGAGTCACTTTGAGTGAATGAATGCTTCATGGCTGAGGGAGACTGACATCCATAAACAGTAAAGAAAGATAAGAGGGTTGGATTATTTGTGGCTTAAGTGGGAACAAATTTCAACATAGAAGAGGAAATACAGCACAGAAGCTTTGGAGAGAAGCTTGTGTAGAGATTTCTTTCTACTTCTATTCACCAACCAAGGAAACATGCAAATTCTAGACTGGTCTGAAGCCTTAAAATCCTATATCTGATCAGTAAAAATGGTCCTATCCTGCACTGAGTTTTCCATTTGGTCTAAAACTTATAAAATATACATGAAGAAAACTTTGGCTTTAAAACAACAGTGCAACAAATCTTCAGGAGGAAAAAGCCTCACGGTTTGGTAGTATATTTGGAGCTGACATCTATACATCTATGCGAATCAGTCTTAAAGTGTGGGCCAGGGAAGCACACACCTCCCTCTATGCCTACATGTCTGGCTTGCTTTCCACTGGAAATCTCCAAGTGTGTGGGGAAGAGAATTGGTGTCTATAATTCTAAGAGATACAGGAAAAACCAAAATGCCATTTCTCTGTTTATCAGAAGTAATTAGCACCAATACTAAGCGATAGATCTTATGCCTGACCCACTGTGCCTTTAGGACCTTGATTCTAAAGGGGATCCTACCACAAATATAATGATGGGACTGGTGTGGAAAGAACCTGGGAAGGGAATTGGAGGCAGTGGTCCCAGCATATCTAACTACAGCAATGAAACAGATTGCACTGGCCTTGGTTCTTTCTGTCCTGGGAAGAGAAAGAGCAAGCATCTCAGTTTGCAGCTACTTTGTTTGAAAGGTTTAGTAACAAAAATTTTGTGGAAAATGATTTCAGATAGTAGGAAAAAAAAAAAGCAAGCTGGTGGTTTTGAAACTATGTGCTTCCATTCTTTGAACTGCAAGAAAATGATTCTTCTAAATCACTCATGGAATGGATAATAATAGTGGTTGATCTGTTATGTGCTAAGCCATGTCTTTTCACTGACATGGGTTAGAGAGAGCTCTAGCTTATACTGTTCTCCTTCCCCTGGTGAAGCCTGTTTTTGTTGCAATATGATTGCTTTCTAGTCTCTTACGTCTTAACTTCTTCCTTTGTCTTATGCTTAATTTTATTATTTTCAGGAAAAGTTTATTAAACCTATATAGGTATATACCAGTTATAATGTTACCATATAGTATTTTTCTTTTAAAAGGAAAAAAAAATGAGGAAATTGGGGTAATAACGGGGAATAAGAAGGGAGACAAACTTGAATAGAAACCTAGGCTCAGAGTGTGCTGTAGTTTGGCATTTGTAGAAGAAAATTACTCTGAAGTTGCTTTCTTTAGGTAGTAAAGAAAATGCCAGTACAGCAATTTCTCTAACCACAAGGATTGACATTTATTTTAAGATTGAGCCTGCCTGTTTGTTAATTAGCATGGTGGAGTTGTGTTGCACTCAGCTCTGCATCTCAGCAGGCCCCTACTGCAAGATTTACATTTCACAGGGAGAAACAGTCTTGATAATGAAATGATACTTTGCAGAGATATGTGCAGAGACGCACAGACAGATTATGTAAATGGGATTTATCTAAAGCTGTAGCGCATAAGTCTTGTTATTCAGATGCTGATCTATAACTCAGTGATGGCTGTTGTAATTTCACATATATGTTCCCAGTGATTGATACTAACTTTTAAGATCATTTATTTTTATGTATGCCATAAAAGGCTTACATCAAAGTTAATATGTATCCCCCACATCTCCCCTGACTGTGTTTTGTGATGTTTATCTTCTCCAGCTTTGTCATCAGTCACGGTGACGTTTTTAAAGGAGGAAGATTCCTACAGAATGCATCCCATTTAGCACCAAAATTAACTGAGATGCTTGGGAACCAAAATGCAGTGTGAAATACCTACTTGCTGTGTTAGTGTCAGTGTTTTCCTTCAGCTGGGAAAACTTTATATGTTTTTCTTGTTACCTGGAGAAAAGCAGAAGGATAGGAAGAGGGATTTTGAGAAAGCAGCTGCAGTAGCTGAAGTTTCTGAGCAAGCTGTGAAGTAACAGAGTGTCATTGCTTTTATTTGCTCCTAAGTCATCTGACCCATGTTGCATTCCGCAAGCTTCACCAGTTCCTTGTGAAAATGAGGACTCAGGGCTTTGTGCTTGCCAAGGCAAGGGCTTGGCCTTCCATTACTTTTCTGTCTCTCCCCTTTCATTCTTGGGAGGATCAGAGACTTTATGTAGCCTTGTGTCCTCATTAGATGTGTGACTGACTGTGCTTTTTGCCATTTTCCCTGAGATAGCTTTGAAATCAAATGGCCTGCTTCAACCAGGCTTGGAGGAAAGGTGCAGCCCTCCAAGGGGATTCATTGGGGTTTGTGAGAAGAATGTGCTGGGCCCCACACACATTGTGCAGCTCTGAACAGGCTCCATCATGGGGGATCCCTTCCCTTCCTGGGCCAGCAGCAGGGAGATACAGCAAGGCTGGGGTTAACATGTTCACCTGCCTGTGTGGAGTTGCACAGAGGGGAGAGAATGACATCCCTGAGAAATGACGGTAACCAGCTTTTTAATTGCTGCCCAAACACAGTGTTCTTCCAAGAAAACCCTTCTTGCTCTTAACCTGAAAATTAATATACTAATACAAATAATGTCTCTGCTCCATTAATCTGTAAAGGAGAAACAAGAGAATGAAATGCCTGTTAAGCTCTTCGCTTCAGAGTGTTTCGTGACAGCGAGTGAATTGCTAAGTTCAAACAGAGGGGAAAAACAGGCTGACAGCATGTTGCTTTTTTATTCTGGTTTGGCAAGTAAGAAGATTTGAGTATCTCAAATCCCTATTGTATTTTAGGAATGCAAGATAGGGCCGGGAATTGTGGAAGACAGAAGTTGCCATTGTTAGTTGTTGACCTAGGAGCCTGTTCTACTGATTTTTGAACAAGTAGGCAGGCACTGACAAGTCATTGAAAGCAGAAATTTGCGGATGGTTTGAAAACTGTGGCCAGAGGTAGAGAAAGTGGAGAGCTAATGAAGCTTGTAAATATGTATAAAAACCCCTTCAGAATGAAAAGGCATATTTAACTAATGTATGCATATTTCTAGTTGCAAAACTCTACAGTCCACTAAGAGACATTTTAAATAAAATGGTTTATAAAACATTGTAAGCTCTGATCTTTACCTTGTTTAGAAAGTAAATAAAGCAGGATGGGATTTCATTTTCTTTCACACATCAAAAATGTAAAAATCTTCAGGCTGTAATATTCACCTTCCACAGGAAAAAAACAGACTTGAGAGTGAAAATTGTGAGCTAGGATAGCATAAACAGGGGTATAAAAATATATAAAAAATGGCTCAGACCAGCTCCGATTCTCATAAAACTGACTTCACAAATGGTCACAGGATGGATAGACATAGGTTTGGCATTATCCATGCTGCTTGTTCTTAGAGAAGAGGCAAGGGGCCCCAGATATCCTTAGGACGTCTGAGTAGTTGTGTGCTGATTCTCTGGGGAATCCCTACTTGTGTATGTCGAAAAGTACTTCTAAGTAGACAAATTAAGTACTTCTCATTTTTCTTTGAACTTGAAACATCTTTCAGTTTGAAATTCTTTCCTTTGAGAAAAACCTCAACTCAGTAAGTACTTCAGTGGTTGGCTTCTCAACTGAAAATGCCAGTAGGGCTAAACTGCAATGATCTTTTAGTGGTTTGAAAGACTGGAGTCACAAGGGAAGGCTTATGCTACTGTAAATTCCTCTTAATTCACAAAGAAAATTGCTTATACTGCTTATTGACTACAGGATAACAGAAAGACGTTCTGCTTTCCCTTCTTTCTCCTTACATTTGAGTATTGAACAGCTTTTGCATTTCAGCCTCTTTGCTTTCTGGGAAATTGTGAAAGAGCTGCTGGGCCAAGGACTTCTTGTTATGTTTTTTGCATAATTTCATGGAGGATCAGCTGCACTTTAAAAGCCCAACTTTTCACAGGTTTTCTCATTACTCCCTTCTTGCTTTCCTCGTGGAAGAACAAACTAACTGAAAAATTAGACTTAAAGGCCAGCCCTTGCTCACTGGTGAAAGTCCCCACATGGAAGTCTGTACCTTTTTTCTTTCAATGGAATGATGCAAAATTAAACCAAACTCATTTTCATTTGCTGCTTCTTATGTTCTTATTCTTCCCACACTTCTGAAAGGCTGATACTTCACAGATGGTGCCAATGACAGTAACTGTTTTACCACACGTGCCTCTCCTTCAACGCGCTTGTCTGATGTTTTTGGTTTGTGCTTGCTAGCAACCTTTATAGCTGACAATATTAGTTTCCACCTATTAAGTACACATTAATATACAAAGATTCATTAAATTAAAATTTTTCCGGAGTGATTCATAGTGATGATTTCTCATCATTCCAGTTGATCCTTGGAGATGACTACAGCACAGTGTGTTGCTAACCATTGAGTTCTGTATTTTTATTTTCTGTATATATGTTAATTTTGAGGCTTTTGCTTTCTTAATGCACAAAAGAACATGTGAATACTGCAATAGTATATGCAGGGTATTAGTTGGATATATCCTCAGGTATTTCCATTGTTATATCTCCATTGAAATTATCCCCCCTGTCCCTTGTATTTGCAAAACGTATAGGCTGTGACATTGGACTAAAACAAGTTGCCTAATGCCACACTGACAGTCTGTGGTAGAGACAGGAACTGATCCCATACATATGCCTTTATTATTGAACTGTAATTTTCTGGTTTCTTTCTATATCATATTGCATATATCGTTTCAAAATAATTTAATGTTACAGATTAATCTAAAAATAACTGAATCTATAATATACAATTTGTAGTCCTTAGCACTACTTAGAGAGGTATTAGTCTACATATAACAGGCTCCGTCCAGCTGCCACTGAAGTTTCTGTTAAGGTTTCCATTTACTTCATTATGATCTGGAGCAGGCTTTGGGACTAAAAGTGTATGCTCTTCATGTGAAGTAGCATTCCAGTTTAGCTAAAGCAGCTAGAAGTACAGTTTTTAAACAGTAGAATTAAAAAAAAAAAACAGAAAAAATTCTTTGACTAAATATCCATTGGTGTTTAATTTGCAATGAGGAAGCAAAGCTGTTGGCCCAGGAAATCAGGACTCTGTAGAGATTCAGGAGAGGCAAAGATGTTCAAAAAATCTTTCCACTTTATGCCTGCATTTCCTGCAGAGTAAAACCAAAAATAATAATGAGTCTGTGATCTTCCACAAGAAAGAATTCAGATGAGCACAAAATGCATTAAATTCTAGAAATTTTTAACATCTGTGACAGTTGTGTGCTTTGGAATAGAAAGCAATACTAAATGAGAAACATTTAGTTGTCGCACATGTCCCTCAAGTCACTAGGATTTCAGCTAAGCTGAAGCTCAGAATCCAGACATCAAAACTACAGATATCTTACAATCACGTCTGGTTTTGCCCAGTTCTTGGTCTTATTTTTGGTTCTACAAAAGCAAATGCTAAAAGTCTTGTTCCTGTCACTGGGAAGACAGCTGGGCCCTGCTATGAAGCTGGCAACTGAAATTCTACCAAGAATATATGGGCAACAGTTCCTGCCATGAAAGAATTTACAATAAAATTGAACATAATGATTCTTCTTTGCATCTGCATTCTGAAACACTGAAAATGTCCATCTAACTGATCTATAGCAGTGGCTGAAAACTGTGATGTTTCTGTTTGGCATAGTTGGTACAAACATTGAGTGTTGCATTGTTCTGTGATTGAAGCTTGAAAGGCATCAGGCACATCAAACTGTGAAAAATATATATATATACACATATATATAAAAATAGATAAATGTCTTTTTTTTTTTTTTTTTTTAGAAGGCAGTAGAAAATGTTTAAAAAGAAAATATATTTAAGCAGTGATAGTACTTGGGTTTGCATTGCTGTAATGATCAGGTGGTAAAATATAAGATGACCTTGCATGACCAGCTTCTGTATGTTGTCAGCTTTAAACTGCTCAGCCCTGTATGCTTTCCGTATATTTGCAAGAGCTGAAATCCAGCTTTCTGCAGTCAACCTTAGCGATCTCAGAAGTGTTGCCAAAATGAAGCTGCTTCTGTTTTCTATGTATGCTGTTTGGGAATATTTTCTTCAAATATTCTTAAGAACTGTTTATTAACTAACAGTATAAAGAAAACATTTCTGGTGAGTGATTTAAGGGGTAGAGAGGAAAAGCTCCCTTTTAAGCTGTTTAAACTTTTGAAATCGTGAGCTTTAAGTGGACATGGATCTTTCAGTAGTTCTGGGAGCTGCAGTTGGTCTCATTCTGAAAAGGAGGTATTTGGGCTAGAAAAGGTGTTCAGAAATACAGGCATCCAACATATTGCCTGAACAATAACCAAGAACAAAGTTATTGGTCACAATAATACAAGGATATAATTTGAACTCATTGGTATCAGTTACCAGTCTGCTGCTAATAAGCAGGAGAGATCAGCAGAAATGGTTTCGCGAATATGCTAGGAAATTGCATATAGTTGCACTGCTTGGTTGTTTTTTGGTTTGTTTTGGGGTTTTTTGTTGCTGTTGTTTTTGTTTGGTGGGTTTTTTTTTGTTTTTTTAGGGGTTTTCTTATTTATTTTTTTAAGAGAAAGTAAAATTTGAGGAATCCCGTGTTCAGTGCAAGGTGTCACACAGCTGCCAGTTTTCAGATAAAATGTGCACAGATACTCTAATTCTCGTAAATCAGGATGATTTGTGCCTGACTTATATTCCTCCTTGCTTCATTTAAAGCCAAATGATCTGATGGTGAACTCCCCTTTTTCACGTTTCAGTAAGAAACATAAGTTTCAACCAACATGATAATCTGGTCATTGAATTTGTGTTTACCCAACACATTTACAGAGAGTAAAATATTTTAATTTTTTTGCTAACCCCTTCCTTGTGAGTTTTGCTTTAACTAGATCATTTCAGAGCACTGTACACTCTGAATGAGAACAGTTCATGCAACAGAAGGCAACACTGAAAATTTTCCTTTATAGCAACTTCGTTATCTTTTAAGTGTGGTGTTCTATCTGCAGATATTTATACCTTTTTTTGAAGTAAAATTGTCCGCTTTCCATATTTTTACTTTTGATTGTTTTCTCTTGGCCAAAGGAGTCTTGCTCAGCTGGCCTCGCTTTAGCCCACCATGGAAGATGTTTATTCTACCTAATTTTCGAAGTCTAACATAACACAGACCCTTCCAGTTCATCTTCATACAAGTGGTGTTTCAATCATACCTGTGTGCTGGCTTTACGATGAAGCTGAACAACTCATTGAAATACAGTCCTGAAAATCAGGGATGACTTGTGTGTATTTCACTTTTGTACAGGCAGGACTGAAATTTTCACTGCAGTTGTTTTATCTCTAAAACAGAGAGTATTTATTAATAATTTTTCTGAAACCCAAGCTCATAAATGCTGTTGAATGCATTCCTTTTGCAGATTTTTTTTCTGAAGTGGTTACAAAAGCTACTTTGGTTCTTGAATAAGATACAGTACTTACCCCTGTAATTCTAAACTTACTGTCCTGACAGCTGGGGAGATGGACAGGGGAAGCATTCTCTTTCTTTGTGTTTCTCTCTTTGGCAATTCTTACTGGTGTATGGTGGAAACACTGAAAAGAATGGATCTTCCAAACAACACTCTCATCCAAAAAAAAAAAAAAAAAAAAAAAAATATCAGTAGATTAAAGGAAGAGACCATTTGTCACAACTGCAAATTATTCCAATAGAATTTTATGAAAGATTCATTTGTAAGGGCTCAAGAAATGGAAGTTAATAACTTCCAGCACTACTTTGAAAATTAGAAAGATTTCTAAAACTTAGTGAGTAAGAGTTCATCTAGCAGATGAGTAAAAGCTTTAGAAGATTTACTTCCACACTGTGGGCTTGACATCACATTTGGCTGTAAACATTTTGTATTTTCTCCACAAGGTGCAGGTTCATACAAGCATGCGTTAACCCAGTTAGTACTTCAGAATTTAGAATAAATTTCATTTATAGATAGCCTTGACTCCTCAAGAGTTCAGCTTTCACCTCTCACCTGTTAGCAGCTGCTGCTTTTGAGAAAGGCATCCAGCCTTTGAGGGAATCAGCCATTGTAGAGATGATCTACTGCAGGCTGGATGCCGGGAATGCACCCGTAGATTCAGAAAAATTAGTAATACACTTAAATGAGGTGTGTTGTCATCCTGGTCATAGCAGAGAGGGATAAATCACGGCAATGTGCTGGGGCTTGGCCTATGCTGCGGCTTTTTCAAGAAGTGTTTTCAGTGATGAATGCCTGTTGGTAAAAATATATCTTGCTAAAATGTATTGGTTTAACAAAAGTTTTAATTTGGAAAAAAACTACAAGGCTGAAACAGGACTCCTGGCCAAAATTGGAAACTAGCTTTCCCATAGTAGCTAGTCTCACACCTGGGTTGTGGCAAATAGTCTGGAGTCATTGCTGTGCCTGATTTGCTGCACAGATGTGTAAAACTGGATTACATCCAACTTTAGTGATGATAACAATTTTACTTACAATTGCACTGCTAGCTTTTTCTCCATTTATCTGAGTGCTTACTTACACTATCCTTACACCTGTGCTTTTGAGGTACCTGCTAGATGTATAAGGGCTTGTAGCACAAAGCCAGAAGTTCAGATGCCATGCATTAGGTGACAGTAGTACAGAAAGTCATGACTATGAACTACTTCAACCAAGTATCCACAATGGCATTTAGAATACTAAAAATTTTAGATTAACATAACTTGCTCCTGTCCCTTCCACCTCTTCCTCCCTCCTCTTTTTTCTTTTTTTGTTTAATTATTTCTTTCAACCTAATTTGTTTCTGCATTTGCAGCTTTGTAAAGCTATTTTCTGAGAGAGGCAAGGAGTCTGTGGCAGTTCTGGGAATAAAAGCCAGGTTTCCCGTCTACAAATTATGTCTCTTGACCACAAACTTTTTCCTTCTCAGAAAATCCAGTTTTGTCCTGGCTTGTATGCTTTATTATTGCCTTTGGTTTTTCTTTTTTGCTTTGGCTTTTTTTTTTTTTCATAATAATCTGCAGATTTTGGTTTGATTTGCATGGTGTCATATGATGCTTTAGAATAATGTCTTACATGAACAATCTTTGAATATTAAGAGACAGTATTTTAATCTCTTCAGTTGAATACGTGTTTTTTGTGCTTTGATTTTTGTCTTTTTTTTTTTTTTGGGGGGGGGGGCTGATTTGTGTTTGGCTTTGGGGTATTTTTGGGATTTTGTTGTGTAGCAATGGCTACAGTCATACTCACCATTGTCTGTCCAGTATGTGCCTGATCAAATGTTTGCTGTTTCATTTTAACAGTCATAAATATGTGATTTTTTTAAAAGGTGTAGAGGTTTGAGTATGTGAGCATGGCAGAGATAATTTAGATTTTTAATGAGTCATTGCTCACATAAGCAATGAAAACCATAAAAAGAGAATTTAATAGGCCAAAGAGGCTTTAATTTTTAATTGAATTGTTTTGTTCTTTGTTGTTTGATGTGAGATTTTTGTTGTTGGCTATTTTCGTTTGGTTGGTTGGTTGTTTTTATGGGTGCTGCTTTTTTTTTGTTTGTTTATTTACTGGGGTTTTTTTGTGTGTGGGTGTGTTTTGTTTGGTTTTTTGTTTGTTCGTTTTTGTGGTTTTTTTTTTTTTTAGGAACTACTTCCAGTTTATTGTTGTTAGCTTATTTAAGATATGTCTTCCACTTGTCTCAGTGAAATACTAGGAGGAAAGAGCTTTAATACTGTCATCTGTCTAGACACCAACAGGTGTTTTTCTGTTGAAGTTCTTAAAGTCTTAAAGTGCATGAAACATTTTTAATGAATAAATACTGTCAGAATCTTCAGAAGTGTTTTTATAGTCTGCTCTCAGTGTTCTGTTGATCTGTGAAAGGATAATTGGGAACTTAATGTTGTTGATAGTGCTCCTTTGCAGTTAAGCATTTAAATACTCTGGAGGGGTTTAAAAAATTCTGCAGGTATCCCTTAGGTTTGCATTTCAGCAGTGTTTTCAGGTCTTGCATGTACTTTTTTGGAGTGCCATGCTCTGTAAATATGTAGGATTTGCTGTAAAATTGGAGCAATAATAACGGTTCTTTGCTGTTCTGCAGCGTTCTCTCTTCTTGCTGCCTATCGAATGCTGTTCTGACTGGTGAAGCAGCAGCGTATAAACTGTGAGCAAATTTGTAAATATTGCAGGTAGGATCCCAAGTCAAGACTGCCAGGTATCTGCTTTGAATGTCGTGGTCAGAGACATGGCCCTTCTTTCCTGAGCTGCTATTATGTAAAATATATTTTTCCTTTTATTCCTATTGGGTCATTTACATTCATATGTCAAAAACCTGTCTGGATATATGAACTTTAAAGGACTGCAGTTGTCATATATGAACACATTTGAGAACCTGGTTGCATTTGTGAATGAAGTGGAGATACAGAAGCCCAATGTTTGTAATGCAGCCACTAAACAGTATATTTGAATTTATGTGTTATAAAACAAAATACAGAAACACTGCTCCCCCAACTGCCAGGAAATAAAGATTGCTAATGTGTTGGTCATAGAGGGAGGTCATTGACACTCTGTACTAATAAACACATTTTCATCTGTTTAGAAAAATAAGGGAAAATTAAAATTAGTATATTTTGTTTATCATGTTTTTAACTGTAATGTATGTGTGTGATGTTACAGTGTGGGGCAGGGATTCTGCATATATTTCTTACGATTCAGCAAAATGGTGCTTCTATTGTGACTGGAACTTTTAGACATGAGTTCAATATGTTTTTAAGCCATTAGTATTGAGTATATATGATCAGAGCTTTGTGTGGTATGCTTACTGCTTTAGGCAGACATTCTCCAGTAATTAAGAGAGTGGGAGGACTTGGAGACTTCATACTCAGGGCAGTGCAGCATGCACGTACTTTCAGTATCTCATTCTCTGGAGAGCAGTGAATTGGTCAATTATTTTCTGTGAGGCATGTGTCCTCTAAAGTCATATGAAAATGCTGTTTAAAATAAGGAGTTAAGTGCAAAATGTCAGATTATTTGCTACCATACACAAACATGAGAAAAATAATTCTACTTTAATTACACATTGTAGATTCATATGTGCTGTAGAAAATATACTAAAGGTGCTTGTGAGAAAATGACCTCCATATTTCATTTGAACTGTACCCCTTCTAAACAAATTTGTCAGAGACACCATGCTACAGCCTCAAATCTCCAGTATACCCCTGATATGTCCTCCCAGCTCTCACTTTTTTGCTTGGTTTTTCTTACTCTCTTTAGCAACAGGAGGGACAAAGAAGCAGAAAATCAAAATATGTTTTGGATAAGACATAGATGCAAAGTATAGTACTCATGGTAGGGATTAGAGAAGAATGTAAATTGTGCAGTACCACAGTTCAGTCGAGTCTCTGTCTGCTTGTCCTGTTTATATTTAATTCAACCTTTGTTTAGCTTAACAAAACCGGCTGTAATTATATCATCAAGTTGTTTTATTGCACACACACATGGATCAAACAAGGGCTGATATGATTCTGTTAACAATATTTAATTCTTCTCTTTTCTCCATACTTTACATTTTCACAGAGTGTATGAGAGAAACTTTGAGAAGATAAGATCACATAAAGAAGCTAGAAGAAGCCTCTCTGACTGAAATATCACTTTCCTGCTTTTTCATTGCCATATACAGGAAAGCCTCTTCAAAAAGATTACTATTATAATGCTTGCAGACAAAAAGCTACTGCATTTGAGCTTTGGTCTTTGTCAAATTACTTTATATAGACCTGGTTTATTTAAACAGGAAACTATTATTTCGTAATTATCAATGCTTTTCTCAGGCAAGAGAAAGGTTTTGTGGTTACTGTTTAAATGAGTTTATTAATTCCTATTCTTAGAAATTAATTTTCCACCTTTAAATGAAAACAGACCTGTCTGGTCCAACCATATAAGATGTATTAAAAATCCATTCTGCAAGTCACTTCATCTTCCAGATGTGCAGTAATGCATCCTGATACCACTCATTTCCCAGTTCACAAATGGGTTTCCACCCCTGCTCTGAATATAGAATCATAGAATTGTTAGGATTGGAAAAGACCTTAAGATCATCTAATTCCACCCCCACTGCTGTGGTCAGGGACGCCTCACACTAGACCATATTGCCCAAGGCTCTGTCCAGTCTGGCGCTGAACACTGCCAGGGATGGAACATTTACCAGTTCTTTGGGCAGCCTGTTCCAGTGCGTCACCACCTTCACAGTAAGGAACTTATTTTCCTTATATCTAACCTTATATCTTCCCCTGTTTAAGATTGAGCTCATTTCCTCTTGTCCTATTGCTACAGTCCATGATGAAGAGTCCCTCTGTCACATCCTTGCAGGGTCCCATTCAGATACTTGAACGCTGCTATGCGGTTTCCACGCAGCCCCAACATTCTCAGCCTGTCCTTGTATGGGAGGTGTTCCAGTCCCCTGATCATCCTTGTGGCCCTCCTCTGGACTTGTTCCAACAGTTCCATGTCCTTTTTATGTTG